>JAQZBX010052849.1:0-19008 GCA_029593785.1 Cabassous unicinctus | reverse complement strand
TGAGCTACATCTGCCCCCCTTAACATATTTTTTTTAATTAAAAGAAACCTAAATTTCTCAAATAAAAAAAGTGAGAAGAGTGGTATTGGTTTGCATTTTGTATAAATCTTTTTAATGCCAGGCTTAATAGAAGATGGTCGGATTTTCATATCTGCTTCTGCAGTCAATCTTTTGCAATACTACATGTCATGTAGCCTCTGGAAAATGCCAATATATGCTTATGACAGAACGAGAATGGAAAAGGCAAACAATTGTCTTAGTATTGTTACGAAAATAGTTTTGACCTCATGGACTCCATGAAATGGTCTCAGTGCCCCCCAGGAATCTGTGGCCCACACTGTGAGAACTTCTGCTCTATAGCATATCAGGTTCTAGCCTCAGACAGCCCTAGGTTCAAATCCCAGCTCCACTACATGCTTGCTGTGTAGCCCTAAGCAAGTTAACCAACTCTCTAGATATCCATTTTCCCATTTTTAAATTAAGTTGGTGAAATATTAATTACCTCATAAGATTTCAAGGAGGATTCCGTGAAACAGTGCATGTAAAAATTCATAGCCCGATGCCAGGCATATAGTAACAGAGATCAAGAATTGATAGGTCACTCTATCAATAAATAAATGAGGAACTGGGCCCCTAGTGATGAAGTCACTTGCCCAAGGTCACACTCAATAGGTGTTGGCTCTCCTTTCCCTGGGCCCTGTGCAGGGTGTACACTTGGGTTCTGCTGTGCCACTCATGGGGCTGCCTGGAGCTTGGGATTTTCAAGAGGGTCATCTTCAGTAGGAGAGAGGAGGTGGTGCAGAGTCCTCACAGGGACGGGGGTAGAGGTGGAGAGGCCACCTGACATTAGGCATTGCTCTTTGTGGCCCTCTTCCTGAAGCTCTGCTTTCATCTGTGACTGTGCACTCGCTTCCATTTCACTCCCCGACTCCTCTTGCCATCATCAAGGCCCTCTCCAGCCCTATTTTCTACCACTCCCCACAAGTTCTCTCCTATTTCCTCAGGTCCTCCACAGCCTCACTCATACTGTTCTCCCAGCTTCAGCTATCCTACATTCTCCCTCCTGTTGCAAGAATTAAGTTAGATAAAGAGTATGAAGTGCTTAGTGCTGCCAATTAAGTGTCAGCTGCTATTAGACCCATCATTGACCCCGCCTGTTCCATGAACTCTTTTCTAACTGCTCTAATCACCTTGACCGATACTGTTTGGCTAGTACTGCCAATCAAAGTACTGCCATCTCCTATTTGAAACTTTCACTGATCAAAGTATCAGAGGAAGTGTTCTTGAATTAGCCAAGCAAACATAGGCCAAAATGCTCCCTAGCTGGGAGAAGAACAACTTCTGTCATTGATGTGGTTTACTCTTTCAAAGACTTTATTAAAAATGATCACGTTTGACAAAACTGGTTTTAATCCCGTCTTACATGTGAGTAAAACAAGTTGGAGAAATTAAAATGGCCTCTGCAAGGACACATAGAGTAATTAGTAATGCCAGACTAACAACTGAGGTTTCCAGATACCCTGTAGAAGGACTTGCCAAAATTAAGGACATATCTGCTTTGGAATCAGACATTTGTCCTGATTATTATTTTTTTACTGGAAGGAGGTCAAAAAGGTTCTTCTTTCTCTTTCTTTCTCTTTATTTCCTTCCAAAATGCAGTACCTAGCAAGACTCAGGGATATCACTGTCATCTTTACCCCTTCATCTGAAGGTGGGAGTTCTCCATTATCCAACAACCCCAGGCCAGAATGTGCTGATGGCTCTGGCTTTGGGGCAGATCACAGCGAAATGCCTGGCATCAGGGTTAGTGTTCTGGCCAGTAGGACCCAGCAATCATGTTAAAGAGAAAGATGTTTTGAACCCTAGTATTGTTTTCTTAGAGGAGAGATTTGTGAACCAGGGGGGAATCCAATCAAAACTCTTATCTTCTTTTTTTTTTTCTTTAAGATTTTATTTTATTTATTTCTCCCACCCCCTTGTTGTTTGCACTGTGCTGTGTCTCTTCATCTTCCTTGTTTCTTTAGGAGGCACTGGGAACCAAACCCGGGACCTCTGATGTGGAAGAGAGGTGCCGCTCCCCACTTTGTTGTGTCTCTCATTATGTTTTCCCTCCCCACGTCTCTTGTTGCATCATCTTGTTGCTTCAGCTCGCCACACCTGCCCGTCATGTCAGCTCGCTGTCTTTCTTTTAGGAGGTACTGGGAACCTCTGCTCCCTGCTTTGTTGTGTCTCTCATTATGTTTTTTCTTCTTGTGTCTCTTGTGTCAGATTGCCGCGCCTACCTGTCGCGGCAGCTCACTGTCTTCTTTAGGAGGCACTGGGATCCAAACCAGTGACCTCCCATTTGGTAGGCGGGAGCCCAGTCACCTGAGCCACATCCACTTCCATCTTATCTTCCTAGTGACACTGATGAACATATTTTTTCTTCTTCATTCTTTAAGAAAAACATTTGAAAGTAAGAGAATATTTTCAAGACAAAGAGGGAATTTTGCAATAGCACGCACTCTTTCACTGTCTAGTGGGAAAGGGAACGAAGAACTTTCCAGCACCTTCTTTATGAAAGTCAGACTGTTAGCCACATTCATGTCCTCTGAGAAGTGCTGCCAGGGTCTCTCAGACCCACATGGGGGTTTCCTATGGGGACATTTTGTTCACATACACTACTTGCTCCTTATCCTGATGTCGGGAGCCAAAGGGGCTAAAAGGTGTGATATAGCAGGATTCTTTGAGGCCAAGTAGTCATACCCATGATACATTTTGATTTAACTTTTTAGTGGATCATTAAGCTGGTAAAGATCATCTCTTCATGCATGAGTTTGGAGCTGAGATATCAAAACTGCATTTTACCCAGAAACAATTGGCAAATATCATGACTACAATTTCAGACCCCACCATTTACTAGATGTGGGACTCTGGGACAATGTCCCCCGATAAAGCTTTTGTCACAGGTTATTTCTAGAAAACTTTGGCTAAGACATTCCACTTGTGCTAAAATTATAAATCTTAAGTTCCGGATGAGGCAGCTTATCAACAATTCTGCATTGATAATTATTCCTGGACCTGTGTATTCAATTGACTACTTGTCATCTCTACTTGGAAGGCTAATAAGCATCTCACACTTGTCACGTCCACCTGAACTCTCGATTCCTCCCGTCACCACTACCACCCTGGCAAGCCTGCTCCTCCCACCCTCCGTCCCATCCCGGTCAATAGTAGTTCCCTCTGCCCACTTGTTCAGGCCACAGATCTTGGAGTTATCCTTGAATTCTCTTTTTCTCATAACTCCTATCCCGTCCCTTAGCAATTTCCTTTTTGGCCTTACCTTCAAAGTATATTAAAAATCCAACTACTTTTCTCTACTTTTGCTGCCACTATCCCAGTCCTCGCTAACCTACCTCATTAATAGTCTTCTAACTCATTTCCCTGCTTCTATTCTCATGCCCCACAATCTATTCTCCACAACAGAATCCTGCATTGCCCTTTAAAAATGAGAGTCAGACAATATCTTTTCTCTGCTCAAAACTCTCCAAAGACCTTCCATCTCAGGCTAAACCCAAGGTCCTTCCTAAGGCCTACCTGGCCAAGCATAATGTGGTCTCTCTCTCTCCTTATCTCCTGCCCATCCTCCCCTAGCTCACTCTGCCATACCACCGGACTCCTTGCTGTTTCTGGAACTTTCCAAGAACGACCCTGCCCAGGACTTTTGCCCTTGCTTTTCCCTCTGACTGGGACCCAGATATCGGCTCAGCTCACACTCTCACTTCACTCAGGTCCCGGCTTCTCCAAGAGCCTTCCATGGCTGCCTTGTCTGAAATAGCACCTTCTTCTCATTCGGTCTGATTCCCCCAGTAGAACGCAAGCTCCATGGAAGCAAAGACTTCTGTTTTGTTCAGTGCTGTATCCTGAGTACATGGAAAAGGCACTGGCGCAGAACAGGAGCTTACTGTTTGTTGAAAGGATGGATGAGTGGAGATCAGAGACGAGCCAGGACTTCTGTCTTACGCACACTGGTGGCAAACCGAACCAGCACTTGGCGAACATGAAAGAACAGGATATCGTAACGTTTATGTCTTTGTTTTCCTACACTCCCCACTTCCATGTAGGAAACTTGCTGAGTCTGGGTTGTAAAAAGATTAAGAGAGCAGTGAGCATAATGGAAATGTTCTACAACTGGATTGTGGTGATGGTGACACAACTCTACATATTTGCTGAAAATCGTTGCATTGTCTACTTAAAATGGGTGAATTTTATGGTGGGAAATTATACCTCGATAAAGCTGCTTAAAGAGAAATAAAGAGAGTGAGGAAGGAGGGCAAGTAGGAAAGGAGGAGAGTAGTAACTGGGAATAATAGGAAGACTCAGTGCTGAAATGTACTAGGCCTGAAAATGGATATGCATTTTACCCAGAAACAACTGGCAAGAAAGAAATCTCTTAGCTGGTATAAACTATTTTCTCCCGTTTTTGGATAACAGGCATAAATGTGACTGTGAATGCTACCTTTATCCAATCGGACAGTATGATTTATAGGTCAAGTGACTGCCGGAGTAGCACCTGCGAAGGCCTGGACCTGCTCAGGAAGATTTCAGTAAGTATTGGCTTTGAGTACGCAGCACATTCCCTCTTACCACAGAGGACGATCGCAGCGGGGAATCGGGTGGATTTCCATTAACCTTGTCTCCAGCCATGCGGTGGGATGGTTTGAAGGCAGGGTGCTCTGGCTCCACCCCCTAATTCCTCCACAGTGACAAGGGCTCTCTAGACAGCCAGTAGGGAGACCCTCAGCTATGTATTAACTGTACACTTGGAGTGGTATAGAGGGGAATTATTTTGTTTTAAAAGCATTTTAAAAAATGTAAATGCTGGACTTAACTGGGTTCCCTTTGTGTGCGTCTGAGGTCCCAGGTGTACAATGCATCCCGAGGCTCCATCTGGGGCCTCTGGTTCACATCACCACCAGCTAGTTGGTCACGGAGGAATTGCTTAAGGGCTGAATCTGAAACATAATTGTGATGTGGTAACTAGAAGGTCACAAGATGGAAAAGGCAAGAGAGATTCTTACCTAGTTTCCTCCCCCCAACTCCCAATCCGAACCAGAACTTTATGGAGTGTTACAAGCTATGTAGTGACAAGCAGGTGTGCAGGATGCACCTTTACTTTAGAAACCTAAGAAAAGGCTCTCAAAGAGGCAGAGTCCTGGGAGCAGAGCCCTGGCCCCAAGACTTTCATCAAAAACATCAGACAGACCAGACAAGACAGACTCACATCAGGAAGAGGGGCGGACCATAGCCATGATTCTCTATCTTGAGAGGCTGAGAATGGGCAAAGGTAGCTTGGTGAAGTCAACTTTGAGTTTCTAGGAGTGTGTGCTTCTTCCACCTACCTCTACAGAGGGAGTCATATTCTGATTCTCAGATTCCCCTTGTGAAATAGTAGAAAATGAGATCAATGGTCCCCAAATAATTGCTTTGCATTTGTTCACTTCAGCCCCGCCTTGCAGCTCTTCCTAAAATGTAATGTCCTCTCCCTTTGAAGCACCTCCAAATCTAGTTTCCCCACAACCTGGAGTACTGATCCTACTAATGTTACAGTCTGCCAGTCCCCCTTCCAGTCACTCTACATTCTCCACTCGATAAAGAATCCAGGGAGTGGAGGAGCACCGGCTTCCCACGTATGAGATCCCGGGTTCAATCTCTGAACCCCGTACCTAAAAAAATAAAATAAAAAATCCAAGTTCACCTTCTGTGAAATAGTGAAATGCTTCCCCCCTCCGCCTGCTGCACCTCATCTCTCTCAGCCTCTTTATTCCTCCACTCGTTGTCCAGCCCAAGCCCCCTAGGTTTCTCCTTTCTGCTCTGCCTTCTAATATTTGGGGAGACCCACCTTTTAACCTTCTTGGAGGCTTCCCCTTGACGTTTCTTTTGATTAACTATTTTTTCCTCTTACAGAAAGAGCAAAGGATGGGCTGTGTCCTCATGGGGCCCTCGTGCACGTATTCCACCTTCCAGATGTAGTAAGTGTTATGTTGCTTTAATACACTGTGCTATGAAGACAAGACGTGGCATGACAGCTACTTGAGTGACTTCTCAAACAACAGTCTAGTCAAGGCAGTAAAATCAGGAATGTCGGGGCCCTAGTCTTTGGCCACCTCTCTAAAGCTGCCATTCCCTTATCCGTAAAACTGCCTTTGTCCAGAGTGGGGTGAATTACGGTAGCCATTCTGGACAGTCACTAACATCCAAGCTTGAGAAGCAACACTTCAGAAAATCAGTCGGCGTCCTGGTAGGAGACAGGGACGGGAGCTTGGATATTTGAGGAGTTTAATAAAGGAACTATTTACAAAGACATGTGCAGAGTGTAGGGAAATACAAAGGATAGGTATTAGCAGAGTTCCATTCCATTCCTAGGTCTGTGAGAGTAGGGAAAGGAGCAGAGTACCTACGTCATAAGGTTATTTGAGGATTACGTCTATGGCATATTAAATCTCTTTGCACAGTGCCCTTATCATCTTAGAAAAAAGCCTTCAATATACTCCAGAATGAAAATATTTCTCTGGCTTTAAGAAAATCAAGCCAGCTTACTCCCTCTCATTCATTTCATTCAGTGTAATTCACATGACCACAAAACACTTTTTTTCTGCCAGTTCACACATTCCCCAAAATCCCTCTCACACATCTTTCTTTCACCCATTCAATCTTCCCCTAAATCAAAGGTTACCTTTTGTCGACACAGAAAAAAAAAAAAAACTATGCTGAAAGACCCCTTGCAACAGACTTTGGAGGATAAACATTGGACTACCAAAATTTCAGTTGCAAAGTCTGCTTCTGACACCTCACACCCAACTATACAGATATACTCAGAAGCCCAGTTCCGCCGCGTACCAAGGACACACCATGGCTGCACATTTGCAGCGCATCTTCCTTATCTAAATGCCGGCAGGCACAGACGCTTGCTCTTCCTTGAGCTCCCACTCCTCAGTGTCCTCTTCTCTGACCACTGGCTGATACTGCTACTGACTATGCCTGGACACGAGGGGACACTGGAAAAATTAGCTCACTGCTGACTGTGGACCTTTCACATGCAGAGAACCATGTTAGTTATGTTGGGATAGAAAGAACTAAGTAAACACAGCCCCTGCTCAGCCTAATAGAGCTGACAAGGCCACTGATGACCAGGACAAGGCAGAGAGAGAGAGGTTCCGTCAAAGAGGTGCAGAGATGTGACGAGGATGCACAGAAAGAAATGGTCACTTCTGGTTCAGGGAGTTAAGCTTTAAGGGGGAAAAGGCTTCATAAAGGAGATGGTATTTAAATTGAGTCTTGAAGAATAAGTAAAGTTTCAGTGAGTAGAGATAAGGTGATATGTATCCCAATCAGACAGAAGAAAAAGTATGTGTTAAAGCAAATGAGCAAGAACGTGTAGAAAATTTGTGAAAGTCTTTTAACTGGAGAGCAGGAAATGGAAGGGGAAAAATAGAGTTAAGACTAGAAAAAGAAAGTAGGGCCACATTTGGAAGGTCATGAGTTGCAGGTGAGGGAATTTTTGTTTAATTAGATTTGCATGAGAAACCACTAAGGTTTTGAGCAGGTGAGTGCCATGAGAAGAAGCTGAACTTTGGGAAGCGTAACTGACAAGAGTGCATAGGAAAGATTGGAGCACACAGGACAGATGGATGACAGGAAATTCAGCAGGGAAGAAGGAGGGCCTTCATTAGCATGAAAGCAGTCGAAATGGAAAGGGAGGTTAGCTTTTAAAGATAGAATCAAAAGCATTTGATAAATGATTGGATGTTGGAGGTGAGGGACGGAAAGTAGTCAAGGAAGGCTTTGAGATCACAAAACATTAAAGCAAGAAGTTTTTAAAATTTAAACTTAAAGGATGAGTTGCACTGTGAACATACTGAGTTTGAGATGCAGGCAGTACACCCAGTACAAACTTTTAATGGAGCACAGAAGATGGGAGGGAATTGAGCATGTACATAGGAGCCAGGCAGTGTGTGCAGCACAGGAGACATGAGGTGAACAAGCCAGTCATGACCCCTGCCTTCATGGAGCTTGGAGTCTAAAGGAGGAGACAGATATTAAATAAGTAGACACTCACCCAAATAATTACCTGGTCTGAGGTGTCAGGAAAAATTTCCCTGATGATAGAAATTTAATCTAGGACCTGATGGATGAGTAAGAGTCAGCCAGGCAAAGAGGCAGGGGAGCATAATTCTTGGCATTTGTCGAGTTCCTGATTGTTTAAGGAAGCTTGATATGTTTAAGGAACGTCAAGAAGATCCAGGTGCTGAGCAGGAAAAGAAATATTTAAATCCTCGACTGATGTCCATCTCAGAGGAAGTCCATAGAAGTGCCAGAAAGAAGGCAATGTGTTGTAAGGAAGGCACAGAGGGCATCTTTCTGGCTTTACAGTAGCTAGGGAGCTCTGGTGGTCCACCTCCATTTTCTTAGGCCTATTCCCCAAAGTCCCTAGGTCCCAGTCCAGATATCGTGACAGTCCAAATGACAACCCATTTTAGAACAAATCAAAGCAATCAAGCCACGTATTCATGAAAATGCCTGGAGTGTGCTTGGAACATAGCATATGCCCAATACATGTTGTGGTGGGGGGACACCTATGCAAGTTCCTTCTTACCATTTAAACACACATGGTGAAGCAGGCTGAAGAGAGAGCTTATCTGTGCTACTTAAGTTAATGCTGCTATTGGTTTCTTTCTTGTCTCTTGACATAGCCTTGACACAGACTTGAACTACCCCATGATTTCAGCAGGAAGTTTTGGATTGTCATGTGACTACAAAGACACCTTGACCAGGCTGATGTCTCCATCTAGGAAGTTGATGTATTTCTTGGTTAACTTTTGGAAGGCCAATGATTTGCCATTCAAAGTCTCTCCCTGGAACACTGCCTATGTTTTCAAGAACAATACTGAGTCTGAAGACTGTTTCTGGTAAGCAGGATTATTAATACTCTTGAGAAGTCATAGGCTCATGGCGGATCACCTGGTTATATTCAGATGCACCTTCCTTCTATAACAGCCACGAGAGCGGATACAAGTCCACTCTTTTACATGCAAATAAAACATAGTATCATAAGGATCATAATCAGTATTTATTACACTTGCAAAATTCTTTCTAGTTTTCAGAGTGCTTTCACATTAGTTTTTTTTTTTTTTTCGTACTTAATAGTTTTCATTCTTTTACAAAATAAGTTTAACTATAAAATAACATTTAAAAGATTTCTTTGGAGGCTATTTCTAATTACTCTAATTTGCACTGTGACCATGCATAGTTTTGCACAAGAGTTTCATTCCTTTTAATTATTGGCTTATAACCAAATTGTCCCCAATGCTTTAAAATACAATTTTCCTTTACTTCAGAACTTTGCTTATTTCCCGTTTTGACTTTGGCAGACCTTGGATGAAAAATGTTAATTCCAGTATATTCTTACTGAGGTCATTGAAGCCTCAGGGAAACTGGTTTCTCACATGAATTGCTGCTTTTAGGAACCCCAACAATCGAGGTGGGAGGCCCCCCACCCCAGTCCTCGGCCGCGGGATGGTTGAGAATTCCATCAAGCAGCAAACCCCAGTCTCCGCGGGGGTCAGGGAGCACCACCTTTCTGTCTCCTGGCAATGGCTCGCCAAATGAAGCCGGGGAGGTGTTGGATTCCTCTAGATTCTTGGCCATGTCGCATAAAAGAATTTAAGAACATGCCAGTTTAGTTAAGCCAGTAAAAAGAATTTATTGGGAAAGGGGGGGAAAGTACAGAGCTTGCTGAGAAATGGGAGAGAAGGACAAATACGCACCGAGATTTGGTGCCGGCTCCTCTAGGCAGAGAGAGCTCACGTTAGTTTCATTGATTCCCCACAGTCAGCCCTCTAAAGAAAGTAGAACAAGTATTAAGATGCTCATTTAACTGATCAGGAAAACAGAAAAAAGAAGTTAATGCTTTCACAGTGCTGTGCTTGTACCTGCTGCCTATACCTACAATTACTTTCCCAGTTTTTCAAAGGAACAAGAGGGGGAGAGGAGAGGCAAATAGTATCAATGGGCATCATTGCTAAAATAAAATCTCAGTGTTCACTCAAATCCAGCAAACGTGGCAGAGGAAATCTTTGTACTGGATTACTGAGATGCTGCTTAGTTCTGCAGTCTTCATCCACCTGTGTGTACAGAAGACTGAGATGGGGCATCACCCAGAATGCCTATCCCAAGACTCCACCCAGAAACTTTGGAGTTGAACTTAGAACACACAAAAGCCCATTCCCAAAGGAGGGGAAATTACTCCTATTGTATTAGTCAGCCAAAGGGGTGCTGATGCAAAATACCAGAAATCTGTTGGCTTTAATAAAGGGTATTTATTGGGGGTAGAAGCTTACAGTTACCAGACCATAAAGCATAAGTTACTTCCCTCACCAAAGTCTGTTGCCACGTGTTGGAGCAAGATGGCTACTGATGTCTGCAAGGGTTCAGGCTTCCTCTTGCTCTTAAGGCTCCGTGGTTCCACCTTCTTCAAATATCAGCTGTAGGCTGGGATAAGTCTTGTTTCTCTCCTGGAGCTCATTTCTCTCTGGGTTCAGCTGCTCTGCTCTGTCCACATGGCCAGATGTAAACTATCAGGCTAATGGCACGTCTCTCTTCCCTGGGCCTCTGCCATGTCTAATGGAGCCTTGTCTCCTTCCTTGCATATCTGCTTCTCTGTGTGTTACTTCCCAGGGCTCCAATATCAAAGCTCCTACTAACTCCTTTGTCATGTCGTTTTCTCTATGAAGGGGCAGGGACTCAACGTCCTACTGACATGGCCCAATCAAAGACAAGATCATTATTTAATCAAGTAAAAATGAAACCTGTGAATCCAATATAATCTAATATGCCCAGAGGAACAGACCAGTTTTACAAACACAATCCAATATCTGTTTTTGGAATTCATAAACAATCCCAAACTGCTACACCTATCGACTCTGAATTTTTATACTATAGATTCAATGGTTTCAACTTACCTGTGATGATGGAACTGGTTTAGAGAGCAGAGTAGAACCTTCCTTCTGTAAGTAGGAAGCTCCTATAAGGGACTCATAAAATCTCAACTATTTGAATATATAGGTGAAATTTCCTTAAAATGTCCCCTAGATTTTTACTCAACTAGATTGCTACAGTACAAACCAGTGGTATCATGGTGTGCACTGTATATTGAGCTAATAGCCAAAATGAACTTTAGATGAATAAATCCCAGGGAAGATCTGAAAACAATGAGCAAATGGTTTGGAAAGCCATACAGAAACTAAGATAATTTGTTAGAGTTTCTCTTTCCCTTGTCCTAGGTACCTCAATGCTCTGGAGGCTGGAGTTTCCTATTTTTCTCAAGAACTCAGCTTCAAGGATATGTTGAGAGGAGATGACCAGTTTCAAGCTATCCTAATGGACCACAACAGGAAAAGTAATGGTAAGAAGACATGAAGATAATTTTGCCAACTTCTTCCTTGCAACTACCACCTCCTCTTGTGTCATTTTGACAAATCTACTACTACAGAGCTATCATGACCTCTATATGTTTGTATATTTTAGAAGAGATACAGTTGCAGGCAAATCCATTATATTGTTCCTTTCATTGATTAAAACCTTATATTCTGAGAGAAAATAGAAAAGTAGTGTTGAGCAAATATATTACCAAAGTGAAAGGAACAATGATGCTAACAGCCAGGTTTTAGAAACCAAAATGATACCATGACCCACCATCAATAAACTGCTTTTTCAAGCTCACCACAATTGAACATATTATTGTATTTGTGACTAATTTGCATACATTCTGAACCTGGACCCCCTGGTGACCAAGAGGATATATTTATTTATGGCTGGCCCCAGGCACAATTAGAAGTAAGCAAAGACGGCTTTGTAATGTCCTCTCACTTTGTTTTAATTTTTCCCTATCTCACCTGCCCAATGATCTCCCTGCTAGAGGCCAAGTGTGGAAGGCCAATGGGACAAAACCATTCTCACTAAAGTATTGGGTAACTTGCGCTTCCACAGAAATCTTTTTAAAAATAAAACAGTTTACAAACAAAGGAATAAATTGTGGGAATTTCCTACAAAGGAAGATGCTGGCTTGGCATGATTTCCTGATATCATTCACATCATCATGAAGTGCCATCACCAAACATTTTTTGTATTAAGAACCTATCACTTACAAAACATTGACCAAGATATGGGAAAAAATGAAGTATAAAATTTTTCATGTCTCTAAAGGTTTACAATTCAGGTAGAGAGCACAGCACATGAAAAGATCCCAACTCCTCTTGACTATCAAGCCAGGAATTAGGGAGATAGCTAGCTCCATTAGTGGTAGAGATTATAGATTCAGATTGAACTCTGTCACTGAAATTACTGAGTTCTGAGTTAAAAATCTACAGGCATAGCCCAAGGAGAGCTGATTAGGAAGATTTTATGAATTATTCTTGCGTTAACTTTTATTATACATTTTTCAACAAAGAACTTTTAGTAATAGTGAAGTACACTGCACTTATCTATGAAAATAGTTTTTGTAACCACTAGTGTAATGGAATAAGCACTGGATCAGAAATTAGGAACTTGCATATCAGAGCTACCTCTGTCGTCTTTTAGTTGTTTGATCCTTCAGCCTCTTTAAATCTATAAAATTAAGGAATTGTTCCAGATGATTCTTTTTAAGATCCCATACAACTCTATTATGACTCTATGGCTATAAATGAAAGAAAAAGGGAGATTTGAGGCACTGGTTCTATTCTTTAAAAAATAATGTAGCATGGTCAAGCCAAGTTAACATTTGGACAACTCCATCTTTCCCTACTGGTGTGTAGACCATTGTCTATTTCTCTCCTCTAGTGATTGTCATGTGTGGTACTCCAGATATGGTCTACACCCTCATGGGTGATCGGCCGGTGGCTGAAGACACTGTCATCATTCTAGTGGATCTATTCAAGTAGGTATAATATTTGGAATGTTTGGATTTCCAGGAAGATACATTCTCTCTCTCTCTCTCTTTTTTAAAGCTTTATTTATTTATTTTACTTTTATCCATTTTTAAACCCCACCCCCCACCACCCGTTTTTGCTGTTTTTGTGTCCATTCGCTGGGCAATTCTCTGTGACTGTTTCCTGCCCTCTTTTCTCATCCTTCTCCTCCTGTCTTCACTAGGATTAGATCCTGGGAACCTCCAATGTGGGAGAGAGAGGCATCCTACCACCTTTGCCACCTCAATTCCTGGTTTCTTTAGCACATCTCGTCTTGGTTCTCCCTTTGTGTCACTCTCCTGTTACATCATCATTGTGTTGCATGGCTCGGTGGGGCCTGGCACTCCCGTGTGTGGGGCCTGGAGGCGCACCTGCATGCTGGGCCTCGCGGCCCATGCGCCTTCTATATTTTTCTTTATTTTACTGGGAGGTCCTGGGGATCAAACCCAGGTCCCTCCACGTGGGGGACAGACGCCCAACCATTTGAGCCATATCCACCCCCAATATATTCTCTTTTGATTTGCTTTGCATAGCTTCTTATGGGGTTCAAAGTGAAGACAGTATTTGATGCAATGTTTCATTCCTCCTTATCACACCTTCGTTCTTATTTCTTCGATTGTGGCCTTAGCAGAGATGTATACCTTTGACATCTCTATCATGTTTAAATAGAAAAGTTATATAAAAGCACTACTAAATCCACATACCCATTCATCTACCAGGCCTGCTCAGTCAACACAGGGTCCTGATCTCCAGCCTCTTTTTAATGTCTTTGGGCAGGCCATGAAAAATCAACTGATAACTCAATCATATTATTACTGAGAATGTGGCCACATTTGTTCTTTCAATTGGTAATGGCCTTTGGTCCTAGATTACTTTTCCTTTGGACACCTTTGATAAGAGGAAAGTTCCAGTTAAATGGGTCTGATTTGTACAGTTGCCCCTGTGGCTTAGTCACTGAGTGGTGGTCTTTCCCTCCTCACTTCTCTGAAACTAAGGAAAGAAAATCCAGGAGCAGAAACCACCTTCTCTCACATCCCTCTTTTTTATTTATTTATTGAAGTATATCATTCATACATGAACATACATAAACAATAAGTGTTCAGTAAACACTGGGAACTTACAAAACAAACATGCATAACATCATACAGGGCTCCCACACATCACCCCACCACAAATACTTTGCATTGTTGTGAAACATTTGTTAACAAATCATGAAAGAGCATCGTCAAAGTATTACTACTAACTATAGTCCGTATCCTACTCCCCTATACTTTTTTCTTTAAGGATTTATTTATTTACTTACTTTTATCCATTTTTACTGCCCACCCCCCCGTTTTTGCTGTTTCTGTGTCCATTCGCTGGGCAACTCTCAGTGTCCATTTCCTGCCCTCTCTTCTCATCCTTCTCCTCCTGTCTTCAACGGGATTCGATCCTGGGAAGCTCCGATGTGGGAGAGACGCATCCTACCACCTGCACCACCTCAGTTCCTGGTTTTTCAGCACGTCTTGTCTTGGCTCTCCCTTGTGTCACTCTCCTGTTACATCATCATTGTGCTGCATGGCTCGGTGGGTCCTGGCATTCACGCACACGGGGCCTGGTGGTGCACCTGCGCACGGGGCCTGGCGGCCCACGCACCTTCTTTATTTTTCTTTTTTTATTTTTACCAGGAGGTCCCGGGGATCAAACCCATGCCCCTCCATATGGGAGATGGACACCCAACCATTTGAGCCACATCCATCAGCCTGCTATATCTCTTCATGTTGACCAAAGATACCTAGAGTTACAGTCTTTTCCCATACAGGATGGTCATATAATAAATCAGGCTTAGTTTATCACCAGCATTCTAAAAAACAGACCTAGGGAGGAAAAACTAGGTCTGGGGACACATGCATGGTTTCTAATATAGCGAATGTTTAGCCTACCCTGATTATCACAAAATCAGGACAGCGAGAGTATTGGCATCACATCCCTCTTTTTACCACTCATCTTCTAATATGGTTAGAAACCTCACTAACAAGCAGTACCAAGGTAAATCTAAGTCAGACTAAGTTTAAAGAAGGCTTCCCTAGTCATGCCTTGCCCTTTGCCCCCGTGGGTGAGGTCACATGTGCTCTCTTGTCTCACTGGATCATGACCTGTAATGAATACATCACCTGTGATCGTTACATTTTATGTTCAGATCAGAGTCAGTTACTGCACTAGACCTTTCCGATTTTTGCCTAGTCATTTCACCAAAACTAACTGTATATTCACAACATGAAGGGAAATGAAATATAGGAACTAAGTGTACTTGCCGGCTAGATGTTCAAGATGGTAATTTAATCAACAGACTTTTAGCTGCAGAAATCCAGCAAAGAGGGCAAAACTGTCAAGATTACACAGTCCTACAATCACATTGGCTTCAGTACCTACCATGTCCTCTGGAAGGAGTCCTCGGTGTAGCCTGGTGTCTTAGCTCACCAGGATGCTGTGGTAAATACCACACAATAGGTTGGTTTAAACAAAGGGGTTGAACATCTCACACTTCTGGAGGATAGAAGGCTTGCTTCCTCCAGGGCCAGTAGCGCTCTGGCGGGCTGGCCATCTTTGTGGTTCCTTGGTTTTCTCATCACATGTTCACATGGCGATGTCCTCTCCTTTGTTTTCCAGGTTCCTGCTGACTTCAGGCTTCTCCCTGTGACCTGCTCTCACTATGTCCGACTTTCTTTTGCTTTTAAAGGACTCCAGTAATTGGATTAGGGCCCACCTTCATTCAGTTGGGTCACACTAACTAAAATAGCTACAATAACATCTTCAACAGATCCTATTTTTAATGGATTCACACCCACAGAAGTGCAGAATATTAAGAACATGTGTTTTTTGGAGTACATAATTCAACCTATCACACCAGGCTTGCATAATTTTATTTTCAGCAAATCCCCAATCAACTGCCAAAGTACTGACACTGTTACTATTCCCCAAGGACAGCTGGTGATGTTTTGGGACAGTCATAAGATTAGAAATTAAGCATACATGGGTTTAAACTGTAATTCTGATGCTTCTTGTTCACTTGATCCTTGGGCCTCTTCTCATCTAAACACGAGTAAAAAAATACCTTACATTATAGGAGTGCTTTTAGGATTAGATGCATTAATATGAGCAAAATACCCAACACAGGTCCTCAACACGAAGCAGATGTATTCACCTAGTAATCTGAACATGAAATGATGGCCATCCTAATCACAGCAGTTCGAAAATGTTAGATTCTTTTCATATTTTGAATGCTTAGAACACTTAGAAACCATATAATTGACAGAGCAGTCTCAGACAGTATTGAGAGTTCTCAGGGTTGTCAAGCATTGTCTCAGAGTTGAGACTACCAGGGTCCAAAAGCTGGTGTCCTACAGGTCAAGAAGCTCATAATCATTGAGAAAATGTTTAGTCTTCTTATGCTTATGTCGCAACATTTGAAAAGTAACTTTAAGTGATAGAATTTCTCTCTCTCATATTCCAATATCTCTAAATTGTTCTGAGCCATAAGAAAAAGAAAATTTCCAGGTATGAACCAACAATTACTAAGCCTTGAAAGCAAGCACTAGCTCACATGCCCATAGCCCAAAGGATTCTCCTCAGAGAAGTGTTTGTCTTCTAGTCTACCTTTCCATTCGTGTACATTAACCACAGTTGCCTAAGTTCTCTCTCTCTTTTTTTTAAAGATTAATTTTATTTACTTATTTCTCCCCACCCCCTCATTGTTTGCACTTGTTGTGTCTGTTCATCTTCCTTGTTTCTTTAGGAGGCACTGGGAGCCAAACTTGGGACCTCTGAAGTGGGAGGGAGGCATTCATAGCTTGAGCCACCTCCGCTCCCCGCTTTGTTGTGTCTCTCATTATGTTTTTCCTCCCCACGTGTCTTGTTGTGTCATCTTGTTGTGTCAGCTCGCTGAGACTGCCCGTTGAGTCAGCTCGCTGTCTTCTTTAGGAGGCACTGGGATCCTCTGCTCCCTGCTTTGTTGTGTCTCTCATTATATTTTTTCTTCTTGTGTCTTTTGTTGCGTCTTCTTGTTGCATCAGCTTGCCATGTCTGCCCATTGTGCCAGCTTGCTGTCTTCTTTAGGAAGCACTGGGAACCAAACCAGGGACCTCCCATGTGGTATGTGGGAGCCCAGTCTCTTGAGCCACATCCTCTTCCCGCCTAAGTTCTCTTATTCAACTTAGCAAATGTAGAAGAAAAGAAAACTTTCTGGGGGAAAGTAGAAAGTTTTGTAAATTCCTGAACTAGAAAAAAAAATTTTTTTAACTAATCAAAATTTTTAAATTATTTTCAAGGCTGATGTTATAGTTTGTGTGAATTATAGAAGATGCATCTCTATTTTTTGAGGTATCTAATTTTCATGGAAACCTGTGCTTTTTATTACAGTAACCACTACTTTGAGGCCAATGTCACAGCTCCTGACTATATGAAAAATGTCCTTGTGTTGACACTGCCTCCTGGAAATCCCAGCCCAAATAACTCTTTAGCCAAAGATTTACCACTGGTAAGTTTGCATTCTCTCTCTCTCTCTCTCTCTCTGTCTGTCTCTCTCTCTCTCTCTCTCTATATATATATATTCTAAGCCTTCTTGTTTATGACCCTGCAAAAATACATTTGGGGCTGGGTCTTAACTGGAGTCTTTTTATTTCATGAAATGATGATTTCAACAAAAAAAACTGAAACCAATGAATTGGGTTTTATTTTTCCTCTTTATATTTTCTAGTAAATATAATTCTGGGTGAAGTCTTCGGCTATCTCTTGCACTGCTTCTAGGCTCTGGCAAAGTGTGATTCTTCACAGGTGGGCAGTCCACAGTGGTCTTAGTGGGACCCAGCCCAGCTCTGTGAAGAGCACCAGGCAGCAGTTGCAGAGGCAGAGGAGTTCAAGCCCCTCCATCATTTTCCCCAGGGAAGGCATTTGGGGCCAGAGGTAACAGCAGCCAGAACTGTCTTCAAGACAAGTTCAATGATATTATCCAAACAAAACTCTTCGTGCCTAATTCAAGATACTGAAAGGCAAGGTTTCTTTGTTTGTTTGTTTTCCTCTCTTTTACTCTTTAAAGAAAATACTAAACTATAGGTGGCATCATTTCTATATAACGTCTTAGAAGACATAAAAATGTCATATGTCACCTTTCCTAGTTGTAAATGTATATTCTATCATCATGGGAAGGGACTACAATGCCTTGTAGTTATTGCCTAAAGGCAGTGGTCTTGATTTATCAATCCCAAGAGAAGGCAGAATTGTGACATGAGGACATTAAAGAGCCCCTGGCCCAGTAAAGGGTTTTCCAAAAGCCTCCTTGATACTGTCCCTACAAGTTCCTTCATGTAGCCTTGCCTTTTGTTCCAGCTCCCGTGCTGAGCCCAAGGACATTTTGCTCCAGGATCAAGCCCAGAACCTCTTATTTAAGACCCCTTTTAAGATTTTCCTTTCTCATCCAGGCGAAAACTGACTTTGCGCTTGCCTACGTGGATGGAGTATTACTCTTTGGACACATGCTGAAGACGTTTCTTAAAAACGGAGAAGATGTTAATACCCCCAAATTTGCCCATGCTTTCAAGAGCCTCACTTTTGACGGTACTGGTCACCTAAAAGCAAACAACAACCACAATAAAACTAACTTATGCTTTCTACAGAAAGCTGAAGAAAAGCCGGGCTTTGTGGATGAACTCTGGGAAGCAAGGGGGGGGGGGTTGACTATAGATGGGTCAACAGTCAAATCGTTTCTAACTTGATTGGAGGCAAACATCGTGGCATAAACTTTGGGGATACTATTATGAATGCCCGGACCCCAGTTTATGCTGCAGACTCTTGGAATCTTCACATGTCATAGAAGGAGCACATAGTTCAGCCCTGTGTTTGGGAACTAGCCGCATCCTAGGGCATTTTGATTAGCGATAGCCTGCCTGTCTTTGCTGGATAAGACTAGTAAGAAGAGTGGTATCTGGGGCTTGATTTTGGTCTCCTCGGGTTTCCCTTTTTAGCCTTCAGGCTTCTGGGACCCTGT
>JAQZBX010052848.1:0-19037 GCA_029593785.1 Cabassous unicinctus | reverse complement strand
AAGAAATTTTTAAGTTAAAAAATTTATATATATACACATGTTTATAAATATTTTGTTGGATGTTTTCTAAATAGGCAAAACTTATCTTGTATATGGTGTTTGAATATTTTAATTATTAGATGAAGATCATGTCCATAGACTGTACAAAAGCCAGACCAAGCAGATCCCTGCTTCCTATTTGGAGATAATGACCTCTTCTTGTCTCTATACCAAGAAATGACTGAAAAGAATTTTGTGAGAGTTAATGTAGTTATTCATGAAGTATCTAATGAGAGTGCGTATCTAGACATAAGGAAGTAGCTGAACACTCTCAGCAATTCACTAGGCAAACATGGGCCACTACAAGATTCTCTTACTCTCATGTTGGTACCACCTTTTCTACTAATGTGCCATAGTTGAAAATTCACCCTTGAGTACTTCAGTCTTTTTCATCAGACTGAATATAGATGTTAACTGAGAATATGCAGCTTTCAAAGAAGATAATTTTGGTCCAAAGTTCTTCAGGGAGTTGGAATTCACAAGCTAGCATCTGCCCAGCCTCTGCCCAACTCCTCCTGCAATACATCTGTGCTTCATAGACTTTCCCTTTCCATGACAATAGTGTGAAAATTGCCCCTCTTCATCAGGACCAAATACTGATTGGAGCCATTAGTATCTCTCTGAAAAATAAAAATAGGACTCACTGGTGATGAATATGTTAGTCCCTGTGGGTCATGTTCAAACTTCATGTGTTTCTGAAGGCTTCCCCACACCACTGTAGGTCTCATCTCTTAAGGAGAGGAGAGGCTGTTGGCTTTTCTAGAATGTCC
This sequence comes from Cabassous unicinctus, assembly GCA_029593785.1. Lineage (NCBI taxonomy): Eukaryota > Metazoa > Chordata > Mammalia > Cingulata > Chlamyphoridae > Cabassous > Cabassous unicinctus. The sequence goes on along the minus strand of JAQZBX010052848.1, from coordinate 18,228 downwards.
TAGGCCCTGGGACTTGATGCTTTGGGTATGACTTAGGCTTTTCTGCCCTATATTGAATCTGGGTCTGAATCTTCTAGTCCCATCCTCACCTCTCATTATACAGGTTGTTGCTGTTCTATCCAGGTTTAGATGTCAGCTTCTCTTTTTCTCTTTTACTCTTATTTGTGCTTTTTTCCAGTTAGTGATCTCAGGATATGTCAGGCTATAGAAGAGAAAAAATAAAAGCCAAGTAGGGTCAATATATGTGTAACACTAGAGTGAAATATGCTTAAAAGGACTAAACTATTTCTCCTACATTAAAGGAAATATACGTATCAGTTATCCATGAACTACTGGTTCTACTCTTCCCCTGAAAAGTGTAACACTCAGTGGAACTTTTCTACACCAATTGCCACTCCCACTCAACCAAAAGGAAACAATAGATCATAAACCCAAATTCATTTCTCTATGAGGCAACTACTGAGATGTCATGAACTCACCTTATTTCATAGTGCCTGCCTGTTGTCTTACAATGCCCTCCTTCTTTTCACTGCCTATGTGTTGGTCCATTGCTCACAAGCAAGCAGGATTCCCCATACCCTGGCAATGATCCTGTTCCTTCTAGTTCCTTCTAATAAAAATTTAAGTTACATCCTCTTTCAAAAACATACTTATGGTGGACCTGCTTAAGCTTTAGCCTCCCATGGCCCAATAATATCCCATATCTCCTTCCTGACTTAAAATTTGGCTCATTTTAGGTGTCCAGTAGAACTCAATGTTGAGATAATGTTTCTATATCATCTTGCTTGAGTGAGCCTGGATCTGAATTGATGTGAGCTGTTCAGAGGGTACTTTAGTACAGTTCCTTGTAGGGCTGGTGCTTTCCATGAGGTTGGGGTGGGTTGTCAGGCATTGTAGTAGATGGAGTGGATATTTTTAAAGAGCAGATGGATTGAAGTAGCCTGAAGGGAGATCTTCATAGAAAGGCTCACAATTCCCAGCTCATGCACTCTCCTCTTTCTAAGTCAAGGGATCTTATGGTGGCAGGTCTTCAAGCACTTCCCACTCTGCCATTGAAGATGTGTTGCTCTCAGTTTCTTCTGCCAGGCCTCCTGACTCTGGAACTTCAGCAGCCCTTGTTGCAGTCTGATCAACTCTTGTTTCCCTATTTCCAATTTCTCCTGTAAGTGGCCACAGGTGTCTTCCTTTTCTTTTATTTCCCCTTTTAAGTTGGCCTTCAGGAATCATTGGACTAACTGGTGACACCTTCTACAATGGCACTTCTCTGAGCAGGGCTGCCACCTCTCCAGCATCTCCTCATGGAAGAATCAGCAGCTGAAACCCTCCTTCACCCTATGCTCTGCATGCTCCAGGACTGCCTGCCTAGAAGGGAATAATTGTCAACAAGGCACACAGCAGAAGCTGCTCTCCCTGGTTACCAGCCTGTCTAGGGTTGCAGTGCTGGGTCTCTCTTCATCCTCCACCTAGTTAGCAGGCTCAGGGGTTGTGGGCCTCTGGTTCCCTTTGGAAGAGCTCCAGGGTGCTGAACAGGGCCTTAATGCTGGTTAGACTGGGTGGAGAGCCACTCAATGGCTACACATTTTACTGTGCACACTCTTGTAAAATATGCACACCTGATCCATTGATGTTCTGATTTGACCCATAGTTGTACAAGTTGGAGGTCTTCTCAGTTGGAGTTGAAGAAGGCCTCTCTGATATCCTTGGAATCTTACTGGGCCTGGAGCTTGGACTTTTTGATTTTGATAGTGTAGGCTGCTTGGCATTTTCCTCTTTGGTCACAGTATCTGAAAACAGATACAGCCATGAGCTCTCTGGGCCTTGGATGGACAGTTTTGAGTTCAAGACTTGGATCTCAGGGATCCCTGGAGAATTGAACAACTGTACCATGTCAAATTCTGTGAAACCTCATCAGTTCTTTCTTCTTCCCCAGGGCATCCCTTCCTTTTTGGATAATATGTGGGCAACTAACTGTCCTGTGCACAATTATATTTATGATAGTATCACCTTATATAAAACATTTTTTACTCTTAAAACACTATAATACCAATTGGGATTTTATGTTGTAACTAGATAATCATGTATTTTAATAAATATTTTAATTTTGGCATTTATTTTTGAATTCCAAATGATTTTCTTCTTTGAAACATAGAAATGACCTCATAAGTCTCCAACATCCTGAAATTATGTTTTTTCTTGAAATGAAATATTCTATGAATGTTATATTCTTAGCAAATTTAGAGTGCAAGTGTTGAAATAGGATAAATGGTTACCTCTTCTTAATGTGTTTTCAAACATTTTTCAGGGAAGACTTTTATAAATAAATTATGTTTAAGAAAATAATTTGTATACTTCATTTTGGCTATTAGAGCTTTATTTCTTCCTTTACAATTTTTAAGCAAACTACAATTTAATGGGAAAATTGCTTTTCCCTGAAAAGAAGCTCCTGTTGAATTGCAATTACTATATAATCTTTTTCAGAATCAGGTGATCTACTTTGAGAATACAGTTGTCCATGTCTTAAAGTTGTGATTCCTCAAACCTCACTAGGTAATGGTGCATAAACCCCAAAGGAAGATATCTGGGTGAGTGTCTGTCAGTACAAGAGTTTCTATATTTTTATGAATAAGCTAGGAGTGTTCAGAATGAAGAAAAAAGATGGAGATGTCTGTTTTGTAATGGCAGAGGTGTGAAAATCCATCAAGTATCATTGGATAAATACCTAACTTACAGAACGATGTAAGAGGCAAGCAGAGATCAAGAAGGGAGCAGAAGGATGGTCTGGGTCACTGGAAGGCAGCAAAACAGAAAAGCAGAAAAGAAGTGGGGTGAGAGGAAGAAATTGGTCTGGGGAAAAGGAGGTCAAACAGTAATTACAGCAGAAGCTCAGGTTGAGCAAAGTGAAAATTATATCTGTGATCCTGAAGTGAGGCTAAGTAGTTACATATTGTTAAGTCCATAGAAAGAGGTAGGTAGGAGACAAATGAGAAGGATGTCCCTGAAGCTAGAGAGAGAGGTGCCTGCAGAGATCTCAGAGGACAAAAAAACTCACAGTGACTGGGATGTCTGCAATAAATGTGTGATACTGACTTCATCATACTAACTCCCATAACTCCATATGAATTTTATTTCTTTCTTAATTTTCTCAAAAGATACAGTCACTCTCATCAGTAAATGTAATAACATTGAAGTACAAATCTCCCTAACTACCCTATCCTCCTGCCCTATAGCCCTCTGCCCCAGTTTCCAACTTCTTCTATCTACACAAGGCAGTCAGATTTCAGAACTCAAAATTGAATGACTTTCCTTTGCCTATTTTTGAAACCCCTCAGACCCAGTAGAATTCTTCTGTTTGCTCACTCATTTATTCCTTCAATTTTTTCATTTATATAACACAGTATTGTTATTGTCTATTAAGTGATGAGAAAAACTTTCTCAGTGAAAGACTTAGTGAACCTTATCCTTTTACCCCAAATCCTACATCTTTACTCTGGGCTAGGATAAATCAGGTCCTAGAAAAATCATGGGAAATCTGAACAGGAAAAATCAGACCTGACATGTCCTAGCTCTTATCACTCAGAGAAACTTTTCCTTCCATCCTTACCTAAAGTCTAAGAGAAAGGTCTCTTCCTCCCAGATTGTGGTTTCATCTTGTCTGGGTGAATATGAACTTGAAAGAACATTCTCTGAAAGATTTTACCACTCATTCCAATTTATGTGTTTTCCCAACATCTCCTGAGTTGGGGACTCTGATTTAGTTCTGAATATCTGTCAATCTGTAGCCTTTGTCACTTTTCCATAGGGAGATCTCAGACACCAACCTCACAGTAAAGCAGCTGGTATCTGAATGATCAGCAAGGCTTCCAGTAACCCTTGTATGACATCATCACTGACATATCTCAGTTTCATGGGCCCAGTTTGAATTTAATCACAGCAACAAGGAAAACATGGTAACAGTTGTAGTAACAGTTGGTGGTAGGGGGTAGAGATTATATAATAAAATTAAATGAAGCTTTTCCCTCTCCTCAAAGAAGTTGCTATCAGTTATGCAAGAGAGATAGAAATGCATGGATTGATAATTAAATGTGATGGGATATTTCTTGTTCCCAAACTTTTCATCTGACTCTGGTTCAAACTTGTCTCTCCAAATATGGCCACACAATATCCTCTCTGAATCCCTCTCAGTCCTCCTTGCCTCTGAGTCTTCACACAGGCTATCCTATTTGGCTAGAAGTGATTTCTTCCTTCCTATCTTCTCCCCTGGTTCACCATGGCTTGGTGACATGTTTATATTGAAAAGAGCTGACTCTAGCCTATCTCCTGTGTTTGAATTCCAGCTCTGCTCTTCACTGGCCATGTATTCTTGGATCTATTTGACCTCTTCAGGCCTTCCTTCACTCACATATAAAATACAGAAAATATTATCTGTTTTATAGTCTTGACATTAGTACAAAATAAATTAGCACATGGGGACACTGAAAGCAATGAGTGGGTGGTAGAGAGAAAGACCATGTGATTGCTCACTGTTACAGTTATCCTTTAGGTCACAATTTGCTGAGTATGTTCAGACTAGGCAATTTTCCTGCTTTATGGATTCAGAATATCCAGAATTCAAGTTCCATCCTAACATTTCTTGTGGATCTTGAGAGATGATCATTGGCAAATATCTATCCTCTGACTAGATTGTAACCAAATTGGGGTAAAACACCAAGACTACCTCACCTTGGCAGCTCTAGAAAATAATAAAGTTCCTCTCACATAATTGGTACTTGATATACATTTTTTGAATAAATGAGTGTTGACCCACCAAAAAGATATTTCCCTCATAGGCATCTGGTATCAGATAGAACTCTGTGATCTGATTCTGGAGATGCCACCATCCATCTTTTGATTTTGATATCCAGGAAATGTTATTGTGAAGATTTTAGCCCCACCATGTACTTACCTTTGGAGCCACTGGAACAGGCTTAGGATGATTGTCACACATAAAAGCTTGAGCTCATGACCTCAATGTTCCACAGGTCTCTGAGTTTTAGTTTTAGGAAGGCACTCTGGTAAATATCCACTGCTCTCTGCTTGAGTTAGAGTTTGGTATTTGTTCTGGAGTCCATTTAGAGAAGGAACCAATAAATCATAGAAAATACTTGAGGAAGGATTTAAGAAAGTCCTGAGTAGTGAGTGGTGAGAAGATAGGACATTGACAACAAGGAGAAAATAAAACTTTTCACCTGGTAGACAGAAGCTAGTTTTATGTGATTTCAAAGTGCAGAACACACAACGGGTCCAAAATACAAGAGAACAAAAGTACATGCTTGTTCAGAAATCAAACAGTAATAACCCAGTAGTACATATTATTTCTTCAGAATTTTCTCTCACTGTGCCACCTTTCACCTTGCATGGAAGGAAGAGAATACTTTGGTTTCCTGGAAGTCCTGGGGCATTTTCCACATCCTTAATATTTGCTTATATGCCCAAATTTGGTTCAAACAAAACATCCTGGTTGAAGTCTTCCCTGACCCATATTTCTTAGAACATTGTACTCTTTGTTGTGTTTTCAATTGTAATGAATAAAGGTTTTATACTAGCTTGGAACACAGTTGATTGCAGTTACTTGTTGCAATTGATTGCAGAAAATGCCCATATATTCTCTATATATGCAAACACTTCTAGTGTGACTTTGCATGTCCTTTCATCTCCCCCTAAGTTGAATTGTCATTAGGAATGCTTTGATCAATGGGACAGTAGAAAACCTGTTATCAAACTAGACTTTAAAGGGCTTGTGCAATTGGATACCTTTTGCTGCTCTTTGAATCATGGGAATTGATGTAAATGTGACCAGTCCAGTTTGCTAGGTGATGAGAGAATATGTAGAGAGATGTCCAACTGGCCTTGCAGCTGTCTGCAGACATATGAATATACCCAGTTTAGCTTAGCTGTACCTGGACCAGACCTGAAGCAGCCTAAATGGCCAATCAGAGGAATCTTGGGTGGTGTAATTTATTTTTGCTCTAAATCTCCACAAGTTAGGATCATTTGCAATACAATAACAGATAACTGATATATATTTTAACTCAGAAATGTTTATCTCTAAACTAAGAGACTTTCTCCTAGTAATTTAATTATCATGAGTGTCTAGCATAAAAAATCCTTTCCCAATCACTCTGATCAAGATGACTGAATGAGGTACTTCAGGTTCCCATACCTCCCCAGATGATTTGAACAACCTGCAAGAATTGGCAGAAGTATCTTCCTCAAAACTCCAGAAAACAGTTAACAAATTGCTGTAACAGGCCAAACACTGAATCACACCAAAAAATAATTTAAAATCACCATCCCAGAATCCTCAGGATTGGGAAATGAATGCTGGACTCAAGTAGATTTACTGGTATTCTACTTTAGACTTATTGTGATTCTAGCAATTGAAGAATTTTATCATTGATGTGGAGGCAGTGGCCACTGTCAGGTCTGAGGGGAGGGAGAGGGAAAAACAGATATAAATAAGGGGAAATTTTGGGGACTTAAGGATTGTCCTGAATGACATTGCAATGACATATACAGGTCATTATATGTTTTGCCATAACTTACAAAATTGTGTGGGGAAGAGTGTAAAACACAATGTAAACTATAATCCACACTTCGTGGCAATGCTCCACAATGTGTTCATCAATTGTAACAAATATAGCTGCTAATGAAGGATGTTGTTAATGTGGGAAAATGTGGAAGTTGTAGGGAGCAGGGGATATGGGAATCCCCTATATTTTTAATGTAACTTTTATGTAAACTAAGTAGCTTTTTAAAAATTAAAAAGTGTATTTAAAAAAGCAGTGTGATCTCATGGTGTCATAGCTGGCCCCTCTTCCATCCTACACCAGCATGGTTGGGTGCCTGCCTACACTCCTAGTGTGATTCCCAGGTCCTTGTTCTGGAGGGAGTAGAGCAACTGTAGTTCACATACTGAGAGAATGATTGTCTGGTCCATTCTCACTTATGGTTGTTTGAGACATAGATAAAGGGCACTCTCAGGCTCACCATCCAAGAATTTGCCCTATTTTTGAAGGACAGCTCACAGAGCTGTCCATCAGAATGTTTATGTTTATCAAACTAGACTTTATTGTCTAGTTCCAGGGAATATTGACTATAGGACATACAGTGAAGTATCCAAAACCATGAGGAAACTGTTTCCTAGAAAAGTGTGACATTTGCATTCATGCAAATGGAGGAAATCCTAGGGAAAAACATTCATGCCCATGACAAGGAAAAGGGACACTCCACTCCTATTTTTTGGTATCAAGCTATTCTCTAATATTATGAACATGCTCTGCAAGAGAGTCACTCCACAGGACAATCTGCATAGACTGGAAAAGTTGCTTTCTTTTTCCCTTTTTTAGCTCCTAGAAATCAAGGAAATCTCCATGCTAATGTTAGGTGGATGCAAGCTTGTGGGACAGATGCCCCAGAGTCTAAATTTCAGTGATATCATGTTAAAATATCCAAATGTCCAGGTTTCATTAGATTACAAAACATACAATGAAAGAGGAAGTAATAACTCAGGAAAGGAGAAAAAGAAAGCAATAGAAACCATCTGTAACAATTTGGCAGTTTGATATAGTTATGAATTCCAAAAATAGATATTTAATTATGCTTGAAAACTGGTTTGTTAATCTGGGCATGATTAAGTTATGATTAGGGCATTGACTGGGACACATCAGTAGGACATTGAGCCCCACCCCTTGGTGGGTGGGGAATCAAATATTAAAGACATGGCAAAGGACAGAGTTGGAGTAGTTCTGATGTTGGAGTCTTGAGCTGGAGCCCCAGGCAGTATGAGAGTTGGTCTTGAGGAAGGAGAGAAGGCCCTGGGAAAAGACATGAACCATTCATCTGAGAGTCTATAGCTGACCTTGTGGAGAGAGGCAAAGCCTAGAGAGCCTGATAGTCTATAGCTGACGTTGTGGAGGAAACTGAGGAGTAAAGCTTGGAGAGAAATGGAGCCCCAGGAAGAGAGGAACCCAATAATCCTGAACCCTCACAAACATCAGCAGATGTCTTGCCCCAACACATGGCAATGGACTTTGGTGAGGGAAGAAATTTATGCTTTATGGCCTGGTAACTGTGGACTTCTACCCCAAATATATACCCTTTATAGAGACCAACCAATTTCTGGTATTTTGCAACAGCACCCCTTTAGCTGACTAATACACAATCCATGAAAAGTAATATACCTGGAATATAGAAGACAAACACTTATTTTTAAATGGTCCTAAACATGCTTGAAGAGCTAAAGGAAAACATAGATTAAAAGTAAAAGAAAGGGAGCAATGTGGTTTGCTGTTTGAGCACCAGGTTCTCACATATGAGGTCCTGGGTTCAATTCCCAGTCCTGTACCTTTAAAAACTGTAAAGGAAATCAGGAAAACAATGGCTGACCATAAAGAGGATATCAATAAAGATTGGAATTATGAAAATGAAACAAACTGAGCTTGAAGTCCATAATAACAGGCATTAAAAATCCCCTAGAGTTATTCAGCAGCACATTGAGTAGGTAGACAAAAGGAAAAATAAACATTAAGACAACAGAAAGCATCTAGTATGATGAACAAGAAAGAGAATTAATGAAACAGTAAGAGAGCATGAGGAATCTGTGTGACATCATTAAGTGTACCAATATATGCATGATGGGGTAGAGCAAGATGACATCAATTTAAGTGGACACTCACCAGCCCTCTCACAAAAAATGGCTTAAGAAGGGGCAAGATCCTGCCTGAGTGAGCTGTTTTGGGAACCCATAGTACAGGAGGCTTCAGGGCACCAATCTGGAAAGAACTGGAAAAAGAGATAAAAAGCCCAAGGGAAAACCATGAATTTCTCACCCTGGTGGCTGTAAATATCAAAAGGTTAAGCCCCACCCTCAAAGCCAAAAGTCTCTGTGAATCCCCTGACTCCCACCAGCCACCAAGAGAGAAGGAGTGTTCTCCGGAGGTAAGAGGGCTCTGGTGAAAGGTGGTAACCAAACCATTTCTGGGGTTTGGTTACCTGCACCACCTTTGAACTTTAGGGAGCATACCAGCTGGCAAGAGGTGGCTCCAGAAGAAGGGAGAGGCAGCTTGATTTACCTAGCTCACCTGGGAGAGAAGAATTTGGGCTAGGAGACAGGGGAGTCAGACAATTGATTACTCAGGTGCTAAAAACTATTAAAATTCCAACCCTTTAATGGGGCAAGCAGTAGGAAGTTCTTAATAACATTCCAAGGGCCTATTTAGGGTACCCTGGGAGGAGGGGGAGGTATGGAAGAGTGCTGAGTCACTTCTCTGCAGTGAGCTTGGATACTGGGATCCCATTTCAATTTCAGAAGGGAATGCATCCTGAAAAGGAGAGGCACAGGGGATCCAACCACACAGGCTATTGCATGCTGCTGCCCTGGGAGAGAAAGCAATAAGAATAGAAAGGGAGCAGAAAAAGAAAGGCTCTGAATCAGAAGGAATCTACCAAAGCAAAGAGTCAAACCTGCCCTAGGAAAAGTGACTGGATACTTCTCTAACCAACTGATGAATAAGAAAGTTTAGCTCAGAAAAGGGGTCTTAGCTTTAAATATACAAGGTCCCTGGTTTGATTGCCCACTCTCCTTAAAGTAGTGATCCACCAGGTTATCAAATACTCAGCTGGTATTTTAGGACAGGGAACACATAGACATTATTTTTGTATTAGCATCTCTTGAGTCTCTTATTTTTCTAAAAAATGTTTCTTTTTAAAAAATATTGAACTTAATTTACTCACTAAAACCTTATTCAAAACCTGCAGAAGGTAGGCAGCAAGGTAATTGATTGATGAACACCAGCAGCCTGAGAAGCTGCTCAGGGGTCTAAGAGGAAGGCTGTTTTTTCCTAAGTTTTTGTTTAATTGCTTGCTTGAGTATTTGTTTTTGTTCTTTTTTCCCCCTCTTTCTCCTCTCTGCCCACATTTTTTCCTTTTTTTTAAATTTAAGTGCTGCTGTCTTATTTCTTGTTTGCTGTGTTTCCCCCTTCCCATTGTTTCCCTCCATTTTGTATACCAATTTTGTCTAGCTATGCTAAATCTTTTTCTACCTTCATCTTCCTATCTTCTGCTTTCTGTTTTTGTTCTTACACTACACCTCTTTGTTTAGTCTTCAATATTTCTTATTTTTATTTCTATCTCCTCTATTCTCTGTTTTCTTTCCTTTTTAGCTTCTTTTCCTTATTGTTTTTTCTTTTCTCTTTCCCTCTCTTCTTATCATTCTGACCTGGTAATTCATTCTAGATATTTTTCTCTATTTGGTTTTCAATTTCATTGTTTGTATCCCACTTTTCTATGCTTATTCCTCTGCAATTCTTACAGGAATTAATTATTCATTTTCCTAGGTCTTATATGGTTCCTCTTCTACCATTTATTATTATTATTGCTATTAACTTTTTCTCTCCTTACCTCTTTTCCTTTCTCTGGCCCTAATCTTTTTCTTTCAAGAAGACATAGAGAACAACAAGTAAACAGAATAAGAGAAGCAAAGTGTCAAAGAGAAAACTTCCAACACACACAAAAACAGCAACTAAACAAAACTCCAGTGTAGAGAGAGAAACTAATCAACTGAATAAAGAAATGCCTAAACACCAACCAAAAATTATACACCACACTAAGAAACAGGAAGATGTGGCCCAGTCCAATGAACAAATTAAAAACAAGGAGGAGATGCAGAACATGAAACAACTAATCAAAGCTTTCCAAACAAATATCAGGAATCAACTTAATGATGTGAAGGAAGAGATTAAGGCTATTAAGAAAACACTGGGAGAACATACTGAAGAAATTGTAAACATGTATATAAAGATAACAGACATGATGGTGATGAAAGGAACAATTAAAGAATAAAAAATACACTGGAAGCACATAACAGCAGATTTGAGTAGGCAGAAGAAAGAATTAGCAATGTGGAAGACAGTATATCTGAAATAAAACAGAGAGATAAAAGATAGGAAAAATAGAGCAGGAACTTAGGAATCTGAATGACAACACAAAATACACAAATATGCATTATAGGCATCCCAGAGGAGAAGAGAAGGGAAAGGGAACAGGAGTGTTAGAATAATAGTTGAAATTCCCAACCTTATAGAAAGAGATGGATGTACATGTCCAGGAAGCACAGCACACCCGAAACAGTAAAAATCCCAACAGGCCTACTCCAAGACACATACTTGTCAAATTGTCCAAAGCTTAAGACAAATAAAGAATTTTGAAAAGAGCATGAGAAAAGAGAACAATCACATACAAGGGAAGCTCCATAAGATTAATAGCTGATCTCTCATCTGAAACCATGAAGGCAAGAAGGCAGTGGTATGACATGGTCAATGGTCTAAATGAAAATAACTTCCAGCCAATAAATTCATTCCAGCAAAGCTGCATTCAAAACTGATGGAGAATTCAAAATATTCACAGATAAAGAGAAATTACAAGTATGCCTATGAGAAACTTCACCTTCAAGAAATGCTAAAGGGAGTGCAGCAGATTTAAAGGAAAAAACAGAGAGAGAGAGTTGGAGGAGAGTGTACCAAAAACATAGAAATAAAATCAACATAAAACATACATCCGCCTAAAGAAAATATGGCTAATGTAAGTAATTGCTTTACAATACTAACAGTGAATGTTAATGGATGAAACTCACCAGTCAAGAGACAGAGATTGGCAGAATGGATAAGGAAATATGACCTATCTATATGCTATCTACAAGAAACCCACCTTAGAACCAGGGATTCTAGGAAGCTGAATGTGACTGGTTAGAAAACAATTTTACAAGGAAACAACAAACAAAAAAGGGCTGGATTAGCTATACTAATCTGGGACAAAATAGATTTTAAATGCAAAACTTTCTTTTTTAGTTAGACAAGTAAAAAGAATTTATTGGGAAATGGGTGAAAGAACAGCTTGCTGAGAAATAGCAGAGAAAGATTTGGCACCAGCTCCTCTAGGCAGAGAGAACAAAAACTATTTTAAAAGACAAAGATGGACACTATATATTAGTAAAAGGGGTAATCTTACAAGAAGACAGAACAATCATAAGCATTTATGCACCTAACTGGAACACCTCAAAATAAATGAGGCAAACACTGGAAAGCTTAAGTGGAGAAAGAGATGCTTCTAAGTTTTAGTGGGGGTCATTAATACACCATTGTCAACATTAGACAGAATATATCACCAGAGAATCAATAAATAAAGGAGGGTTTTGAATAATATATTAGAGGATCTGGACCTAATAAACATGTAAGGAACACTGCACCAAAATACAGTGGGATGTATGTTCTTCTCAAGGGCACATGGATCATTCTCCAAGATAGACCAAATGCTAGACCACAGAACAACTCTCAATTAATTCAGAAAGATTGAAATTATAAAAAGTAATTTCTTGACCACAATGGAATGAAGCTGGAATTCAGTAGGAATCAGAGAACCAGATTAGGCACAAGAATATATAAGTTAAACAACACACTCTTAGACAAAGAGTGGGTCAAGGAGGAAATTACAAAAGAAATCAGTAACTAGCTTGAAATGAATGAAAATGACAACACAACATATCAAAACCTATGGGATACAGCAAAAGCTGTAAAGACAGGGAAATTCACAGCTCTAAATGCATATATCAAAAAAGAAGAAAGAGCTAAATTTGAAGACCTAATTGCACACCAAGAGGACTTAGAAAAAGAACAAAGAACTAACCCCAAAGGAATTAAAAAGAAGGAAATAACAAAGATTAGACAGACTAAAGGAAATAGAAAATAAAAAAGCACTAGAAAAAATGAACAAAACCAAAACATGGCTCCTCAAGATGATCAATAAATTGACAAATCCTTAGCTAGACTGACAAAGAAAAAAAGAGAAAAGATGCAAATGCACAAAATAAGAAATGAGGATGGGGCTATCACCACTGACCCCACCGAAATAAAGAGTATCCTAAGAGCATACTTTGAAATATTATATGCTAAGAAGAAGGATAACTTAGCAGAAATGGACAAATTCCTAGAAACACACAAGCTGCCTATGCTGATGACAGAAGAAATTGATGAATTCAAAGATGAATCCCAAGTAAGAAGACTGAATTTTTCATCAAAAACATCCTTACCAAGAAGAGCCCAGGACCAGATGGCTTCACAGATGAATTCTACTGAACATTCCAGGAAGAACTAACACCAATCCTGCTTAAATTCGTCCAAAAAATAGAAGTAGAAGTAATATTGCCTACCTAATTCTATGATGCCAACATTACGCTAATACCAAAGCCAAACAAAGGAACCACAAGAAAGGAAAACCAATCTCTCTAATGAACCGGATGCTAAAATACTCAACAAAATACTTGCTAATCATATTCAGAAACACATCACATGAATTATACACTATGACCAAGTGGGTTTCATCCCTGGTATGCAAGGATGGTCCAACATTAGAAAATCAATCAGTGTAATACAACATACAAACAGATCAAAAGAAAAAAAAATCACTTGACTATCTCTATCAACACAGAAAAAGCTTTCAACAATATACACAACCCTTTCCTGATAAAAACACTAAAAAAGAAAGGAATAGAAAGAAACTTCTTAAACATGATAAATCCACAGCTAACATCATATCCAACTGTGAAAACCTAAAAGCTTTCCCTCTAATATCAGGAAAAAGACAAGGATGTCTACTATCACTGCTCATTTTTAACATAGTGGTAGAAGTACTTGCTCAAGCACTTAGGCAAGAAAAAGATATAAAAATTATCCAAATTGTAAAGGAAGAAGTAAAAATTTCACTAATTACAGATGACATGATCCTATAAATAGAAAGCACTGGGTAATCTGTGAAAAAGCTTCTAGAGCTTATAAATGAGTTCAATAAAATCACAGGTTAAAGATCAATGCACAAAAATCAGTAGGATTTCTGTACATCAATAATGAGCAATCTGAGGAGGAAATCAAGAAAAAAATACCATTTACAATAGCAAGTAAAGGAATCAAATACCTAGGAATAATTTAACTAAAGATGTAAATGACTTATACACAGAAAACTGCACAACACTGAAAAGGAAATCAAAGAAGACTGAAATAAATGGAGGAATATTCCCTGTACATGGATGGGAAGACTGGACATCATTAAGATATCTATCCTACCCAAACTGATCTACAGATTTAATGCAATTCTAATAAAAATCAATGCAGCATTTTTTTTTACCAAATTGGAAAAACTAACTATGAAATATTTTGGAAGGGCAAGAGGCCCTGAATAGCTAAAGATACATTGAAAATGAAAAATGAAATTAGAGGACTCACATTATGTGACTTTAAAACATATTACAAATCTACAGTGATCAAAACAGCATGGTATTGGCACAAGGATAGACATACCAACAAATGGAACCAAATTGAGAGTTCTGATATACATCCTTGCATATAGTCATCTGATATTTGACAAGGCCACCTAGCCCTCTCAACTGGGAGAGAATGGCCTCTTCAATAAATGGTGTTTGGAGAACTGGATATCCATATCCAAAAGAATGAGAGAGAAACACCATTTCACACTTTATACAAAAATCAACTCATGTTGCATCAAAGATCTAAATATAAGAGCCAAGACCATAATGACCTTGGAAGATAGTATAGGGAAGCATCTACAGGACATTGTCCTAGGAAATGACTTCATGAATTCACAATCAAAGCATGAGCAGCAGAAGAAAAAAGATAAATAGGACCTCCTCAAAATTAAAAACTTTTGCACCTCAAAGGATTTTTGTCAAGATGAAAAGACAGCCACAGAAAGGAGAAAATATTTGGTACCCATATATCTGATAAGAGCCTAATATCTAGCATATATAAAGAAACCCTATATTTCAAAAATAAAGAAAAACAACCCATTTTTAAAAAATGAGCAATTGACATGAACATACACTTCTCCAAAGAAGAAATACAAATGGCTAACAAGCACATGAAAAGATGCTCAAAATCAGTAACTATTAGGGAAATGCAAATCAAAACTGCAATGAGATGCCATCTTACACCCATTAGACTGGCAGCCATTAAAAAGAACAGAGGACTACAAGTGTTGAGGAGGATGTGGAGGAACAGAAATCCCCCATCCACTGCTGGTGTGAATGTAGAATGATCCAGCCATTGTGGAGGACAGTTTGGCAGTTAATAAACTAAATATAGATCTGCCATATGACCCAGCAATTCCACCACTGGGTATATATCCAGAAGGTCAGAAAGCAAGGACATGAACAGATATATGCACACCAATGTACATAGAGGCATTATTCACTAATGTCAAAAGTTGGAATCAACCCAAATGCCCATCAACAAATGAATGGATAAAAAAATGTTATATACACACAATGAAATATTACTCAGCTGTAAGAAGGAATACAGTACTAAACATGGGATAACATGGATGAATCTTGAGGACCTTATGTTTAGTGAAGGAAGCCAAGTATTGAAGGACAAATATTACATGACCTCTCTGATATAAATTAAGCAAATTGAGTGGACTTGGAGAGCTAGAGTCTGGAAGATAGGTTTACAGGAGATAGTGAGATGAAGGTTGTGAGCCAACCCCCAAATGGCTGAAATGTATGATAAGGTGGAGGTGAGTAGTTATGCAGTGAAGAGATATGACAGGGGTGAAGTAATACTATTGGGTTGGGTGGTGCAAGTTTGATGGGGGTAGGTTGTTGAGGGTGGGTTGAATGGCCCATGGAATTGGGGGGAGGTTAGGGGGAGTGTGCAGTTGAACACTGGGGATTGGTGATTATGTGATTGAAACTACAATATTGAGAAAGCTATTTTGTCAATATGACAAGGAAAGGTTACTGGTGTAGGGTGTTGGATGGGGGGCATTTGGGACAGGGTGCACCTGGGGCAGTCTTCTAGAGAATGTGTGAGTGATCATTTTGTCATAGTACTTTGTATCAGTGGGCGGGGGCCCACACAATGAGAGGGAAGGGGTTGGACTCTCATCCTGAGAAGGCCCAATATGCTATCAAACAGAGGGTGGGTTTCTCTCAAAAGCATAGGTGTTTTCTAATAGGGGAGAACAGACCAGTGTGTCAAGCCCTCAGTATTGTTGCAAGTAACTATGAATCTTGTCCTTCAAGGAGTGAAGTCTGGTGGTCACCGTGTGCCCCAGGGTTGGTGTAGGGAAGAAAAGAATAGATGGAAGAGGGGGTATATATGGGGCAATGGAAGTGTTCTGCATGATCTTGCAAGGTTGGATACAGGCTGTGATAAATTTCAGCAAAAATATATAAAAGTGTTTGGTCTAAAATGTAAGCCATAATGTAAATCTTAACCATGGTTAGTGGCTATGTTTCAATTTTTGTACATTAGTTGTTGCAAATGTACCATCCACACACAAAAATGGTTATTAATTTGGAAAGGGGAAAAGGGAGAGAATGTTTGGTATATGGGAGTCCCCTATAATCTGTATAGTACTTTACTGTGACCTAAAAGTTTTTTGAAGAAAAAAAATAAGACTCTGGGGAAGAAATGTAAGAAAATATCACTGTACATACAGGAGAATAGATATTACAGTGATAAAGGCAAAACATAAAAAAATTTTTTTTAAATATTTTTCATTAATTTTTAACACCCCAATTTAAAAATTTTAACTTAGTTTTAATTTTTCTAAATTATTATGTATTTTGTTGCTTATGTTTAATCCTATCATTATTATTTCATTTTCCTATTAATTTATTTGGTGATATCCTTGGCTTCATTTTTGAAGAAGTTTTGTACCACAGAAGGGTTACAACTGTGGCAGGGGAGGATCATTGGTGTGGTGTGTCGGTTAGGGTAGATACATGTGAAGAAGTTCACCTGGGCATACATATAAGGTATATAAATGTGTTCAAAAGTTCATGGGGCATTGTCACAGTGGTTAGAGAATTACACAATAACCAAAAGAGTATTCAACTCCCATCCTGGGGAGCTGTGCCACATACTCTAATGGAACAGTAACAATTCCCTGAGTACAAGGGCAACTAATAAAGAAAGATGCTCCATTGATAGGTCCTTGATATTGATGACTATGCTCTTGAACCTTTGCTCTTGATATTGAAACTTAGCCTAGTGTTGTAGGGTGCCTAAGAGTTACTTCCTGAGATCCTCCATGTTGCTCAAATGTGGCTTCTCTCTAAGGCAAACTCAGCATATAAATGAATTACATTTCTCCCAGCATGGGACATGATTTCCGTGGATCAGTCTCCCTGGCACTAAGGGTTTAATACTAAGCACAAACTAGTAATACAATTGGAAAAAGATCTTGAATAAAAGGAGGGAAAGGTAAAGACAAATGAGTGTTTATGGTAAAGAGACTTCAAAGTGAGTCGGAAGGTCATCCCAGAGGTAATTCTTATGCACATCTCACCAGGAACAAATAGGCTGCCAACCTAGATACTACCCCATGTACTGGGGCTCCTGAGGGCTCTGGAGACACTCAGGGCCTATGGTCATGGCAGATAGCTCCAGAGTTTGGTGACTTGCCAGTGGGCCATACTTTGGAGTTTGTTCTCCCAAGTGTGACAGAGTTGGACTCAGTTTTGACTTCTCTACACATGTCTCTTCTGTCCCTTTTAATTGAACCTATACTTGGTGCTGGAGTTGATAGATGTATGCTCAAGAGACTTGAATCTTTGGGCTGCCCATGTGCCAGTTGGGTCTTGAGCCTCAGCAGAGTTGCAACACCTACCCTCCAGTTCATTGGACTCACCCAGGACAACTAACAAGGAGGTGAGATTGGACAACCACCATACCAAGGAACCAAGAGAGCCTATGACTGAAAGCAAGAGAGTCCCATCCATCAGTCATATGGGATTGAAGCACCCTCTCAATTAGAGGTGGGGCGGGCATCACTATCCCAGAATCCTCAGGATTGGGAAATGAAATATGGACTAGAGTGACTTACTGGTATTCTACTATAGACTAATTGTGATTCTAAAAATGGAAGAAATTATATCATTGATGTGGAGACAATGGCCACTGGAGGTGCTAAGGGCAGGGAGAAGGACAAAGAGGTGTAATATGAGGACACTTTTGGGACTTAGACTTGTCCTGAGTGACATTGCAATGACAGACACAGGCCAATGTATATCCTGCCATAATTATGGAATTGAGTGGGAGAGAGTGTATGGAATACAATGCAAACTGCAATCCATCCTTAGTGGCAATGCTCCAAAATGTGTTCATCAATTGCAATGAA
>JAQZBX010052847.1:0-19031 GCA_029593785.1 Cabassous unicinctus | reverse complement strand
AATTTGGTAGAAGAAGGAAAAATCAGTACACTGTTAAACCTGGAAATCCAGTTAGCAACCAAATGTCTATTCAGGAATATGTGGCTAATCTCCTTAAGTCTGCATTCCTTCATCTACAAGATGTTCAAGTTAAGCTCTTTGTGACAGGGCTTTTCAGCCTAAATTAGGATATCCCCACTTTCAAGGAGAAGCTTAGAGACTTCCTAGTACAAATAAAGGAGTTTGTAGGTGAAGATTCATCTGATCTGTTTTTGGAAGAAAGAGAAAAATCTTTGGAAAAGCCCAGGAAGAGAAACATAAACTCCAAATATATGTACCTGGAATTTTTAATCCACATGAAATTTTGTAAGAAATGTGTGGTTCAAATCAGAAGTTACGCTGTTTTTTTCTCTGTGCAATTCTAATCACATGAAGAAAACAGCATATGGATATTTGCCAACCAAAATGATACCAATTTGTAAATTAAAATGTCACCTAGTGACCCTTTTTCTTATGTTTTTGTATGAAAAATTTTCAGTGAAATACCCTTCCATTCTTTAAACTTTTGTTTTGTTCATCTTTATTTAGATTGCATGAAGTTGAAAATTAAGGCATTTAAAAAAATGTTCTTCTTTACCATATTGTGGCTAGGATGGGAGGAAGAGGCAAATTCAATTTGAACATATGCTTGTAAATTCTATTGTAAAATTATACAAATTTTCATTTAAACAATACCAGTTTTTAAATTAGGGAGCATTTTTTATAGCCTACATTTCAGTCTAGAAGAAAAGGTAATGAGTAAATCAAATTGAGTTGTTAAAAGGTTTATACTGTTGCATTGTCTGAAGTTAGTACCTCTTGGACTGAATTGTATGTCTAGACTACATGTATTCCAAGTCTGTATGACAGGCTTGCAACAAGATAATGTGCATATCATCTTATTGTAAAGCAACTTCAAAAAATATGGGAACACAATTTTTTTTTACATAATTCTTTGTGTGTGTGTGTGTGTGTGTGTGTGCTGTGACTTGTCAACAACAGCTTTTTGTTTAGCTCAATGAGGAGTATTGCTCTTTTGTGCACCTACATTAACTAACCTTCATCTTGTTAGAGTAGGCTAAATTTTTTTAAATAACTCAAAAAACAAAACAAAATTCTGCTTTTGAAATGACTTATGCTAATTTACCTTGTTTAACAAGCTGTAGTCCTTTAAGAAATCTGCTTAAGCAAAATAAACTTAGCTTATATAAAAAGAGTATATATCTAATATATTTTTAAAAGTAAGTAAAATGGTAACTTGTATTCACCACACATATGGGAAATCTACATCAAAAACTCACACAAACTATTGGTGGGCTCCCGCTACCTTCCCCAGAGATCCACAACATCCTAAACTTTGTTTTAGTCATTCCCTTTTTTAAAATTCATCAATTTACCTAATTCAATTTTATTTTAATTTTCTGCTATAACAAACAAGGGTCTAAATAGTTTATTTGGACAAGTCTCTTTGTGAAAACAGAAATTGTTTTAGGGTGAACATGCTGATCAGAATAATGTTTGTGAGATTCATCGGTGCTCTTGCATGTATTAGTAGTTGATCTGGACAGGCACTTAACAGCCTGTGAAAGAAGGAAGCTAGAAGACATAGCCAGTAAACTGTTAGAAACCCAATTTGACTGAGGGAAAAGAGAGTGGGGAGAGCCAGATAAGATTTCAGAAGCGTATCTAACCTGTAGAGTGGGTATAGCTCAGTGGAGGAACTTGTGCCTCACATATACTAGGAGACTGGTTCAATCCTCAGTACATCCTAAGGGAAGGGATTCAAAGACAGATCTAGTGGGATGTCAGGCACACAGCTGGCACCTTGTGACAAGAAATTTATAGACTAGATTTTTTTGTGTTTTAGGGGTTTTGATCTATTATTTTCTACTTTTATTTATTATTATCTTTTTAGTCTGTATTTTATTCTCTAAAACTGGGCACCTTACTTGTAGAGTGTGGGCTGCAGGGTGATGTACTGATGAGGACCAGCTACCTGAAAGAGTTCCTAGGGGCCTAAGAGTGAAACCTGTTTTTCCTGGATTTTATATTGTTTTTTTTAATTGTTTTTCTCTTTCTTTATTACTTTTTTTTTCTTTTCCTTCTTTTTCACTCTTTAGTTTCTTTATTTCTTTTCTTACTTTCATTTAATCCTCTTCCATTGTTTTCTTTCATTCCACCTTCTCTGGATTGAGTTCATTTATTTTCCTCTCTTCTCATCTAGCCAGTCTTTTATTCTATTCTGTTTTTTTATTGTTTATTTTTCATTCTGCCATTTTATTCTTATTCCTTTGTATTTTTTATGATTTTTCACTCTTATTACTTATTTTTACCTGGCTCTTTTATGGTTTCTTTTCTATTGTGTTATGATATTATTATTTTTCTCTTATTCTTTCTTTCCTTATCTATGATCTTAATATATTTTTAAGGCAACACAGACAACTAAGAGATATAGAAGTGTAAGCAGTGTCAAAAAGGAATCTTAACACAAAACAAAACAAAATAAAACCCTAGAGTAGAAAAAGAAGTTAACCTTCTGAATAAACACATCAAGATAAGAAGATGCCTAGACATCAGCAAAATGTACAAGCCATACTTAAAAAAAGGAAGATATAGTTCGGTCTAATGAACAAACTAAAAAACAGGAAGAGATGTAAAATATGGAACAACTAATCAAGGATGCCCAAACATATGTCATGGAGCAACCTAATGCAGAGAAGGAAGAGATAAAAGATATTAAGAAAACACAGTGGGAACATACTAAAGATATTGTAAACATATGTAAAATAGATAACAGATCTGATGGTGGTGAATGGCACAATGTAAGAAATCAAAAATATTCTGGAAGCACGTAACAGCAGATGTGAATAGCAGAGGAAAGAATTAGTGATGTCAAAGATAGTAAATCTGAAATCAGACAGATAGTAGAACAGATAAATAAAGATAGAAAAATTCAGCAGGGACTCAAGGAATTGAATGCCAAGAGAAAATGTACAAGCATAGACATTATAGGCATCCCAGAAGAAGAAGAGAAGGGAAAGGGGGTAAAAGGAGTGTTGGAGGAAATAACAGCTGAAAATTTCCCAATTCATTGAGAGACATGAATGTATATGTCCAGGAACCACAGCACACTCCAATCAGTATAAATCCTAACAGGCCAACCCTGAGACTAATATTTTTCAAATTGTCAAATGCTCAGGACAAAGGGAGAATACTGAAAGCAGCAAGAGAAAAGAAATCCATCAAATACTGGATTAAGTGCCTATTTCTCATCTGTAACCATGGTAGTGAGAAGGCTGTGGTATGACATAGTTATTTCAATGCAAGCAATTTGAAAGTTCTTATATAAATCTTCACACAGTTCACTGATAGTTGTCAAACCCACAATTCCCACTCAACTGGGAAAGAATGGCCTCTTCAACAAATGGTGATGGGAGAACTGGATATCCATATCCAAAAGAATGGGAGAGGATAACCATCTCATTCCCTAAACAAAAATTTTCTCAAGATGGATCAAAGATCTAAATTAAAGAGCCAACACCATAAAACCCTTAAAACATAATGTAAGGAAGCATCTATGAGATCTTGTAATAGGATATGATTTCATATATTTAACACCACAGCATGAGCAATGAAAGAAAAAAATAGGTAAGTGCACCTCCTCAAAATTAAAAAAAAAAAATTGCACTTCAAATGGGTTTGTGAAGAAAATGAAAGGGCAGTCTTCTCAATAGGATAAATTACTTGGTAACCATTTATTTGACAATGGCCCAATATCTGGCTTATGTAAAGAAATCCTACATCTCAAAAATTAAACGACAAACAACCCATTTAAAAAAATGGACAAGATATTTGAATAGACATTTTTCCAAAGAGGAAATACAAATGGCAAAAAAGTGCAGGAAAAGATGTTCAACATCTGAAGTTATTAGGAAAATGCAAATCATAACTACTTATTAGACTAGTGGCTATTAAAAAACAGAGAACTTCTAGTGTTGGAGGGAATGTGGAGGAGAAGGAAACCTCATCCACTGCTGCTGGGAATGTAGTATGGTGCAGCCATTGTTGGTTTGTCAGTTCCTCAGGAAGCTAACTATAGAACTGACATATGATCCAGCAATCACCTGCAGAATTCAAAGCAGGGACATGAACAAACATATGCACACCCATGTTCATAATGATTGTATTCATTATTGCCAAAAGTTGGAAGCAACCCAAGTGTCCATTAGCAGATGAATGGATAAACAAATTGTTCTATATACATATAATGGAATCTTACTCAGCTGTAAGAAAAAAATGAATGGTTGGCACACGGGATAATACAGATGAATCTTGAAGACTTAATGTTGACTGAAGTAAGTGAATCATTAAAGGACAAATATTATATAATCTCCCTGATATGACCTCAGCAAATTGAGCAGCCTCACTGATCTACAGTCTCAAAGATAAGTTATCGGGAGGCACAAAGGGAGTAAAGTGTGGTGAGGTGATGCTCATTATGGGCAGAGCCTATGGTAAGGTGAGAGGGTTGTGGTTTTGCAGTGGATGGTGGTGACAGAGGTGCATGGATGTGAGTGGGGTCAATGATGCTAGAAAGTGAGAGTGAGCAGTGGCAGGGGGCATGTTGGGGCTTGTTTATCCATAGAACAGGGAGGAGAGTTGGAGGAAGGAACAGGTGAACCCAGGGAGTTTGTAGGTCCATGGTTAAAACTACAGTGGTGGGAATGTTCTTTTAGCAAATATGGCAAGGGTGGGTTATTTGTGCAGGGCATTGGTGGTGGGTGGATATGTGGGAAAGTGTGCACCTGAGGCATGCTTCTGTGGAATATGAAAGTGTTGATTTTGTCATATGGTGTTACTGTGGTGGGTGGAGACCCACACAGTAAACAAGAAAATGTTTAACCCATCCTGTATATTCCTGCTATGTTCTCAAATATTGGGGCAAGAATCTATCAAGAGCATAGACAGTGCCTAATAAAAGAAGACAGACAAATATGGCAAGCACTCAATATTAATGCATGTAATTATGAAACTTATTGTTCAAAAATTGCAACTTAGTGGTTATCATGGGCTCCGAGGGGAAGGAGAGAGAAGACGGGAAGTAGCACGAGGCATTTTTAGGGCATTGGAATTGCTCTCCATGATCTTACAATGGCAGATACAGGTTATTATACATTTTGTTCAAACCTATAAGAGTGTACGATACAGAATGTAAACCATAGTGGAAACCATTGACCATGGTTAGTGGCAATGCTTCAAAAAAATTGATCTGTACTTTTTATTTACACTTTATTTTTATATATTTGTAAATTGATATGCAGCTACAAATTATAACAGAGATCCTGTGTACATTTCACCCAAGTCCTTTCAATGATAACATCCTGCAAAACTATATGATACTTGGGGAGCCAGTGTAGCTCAGCAGTTGAGCATTAGACTTCCCACATACGAGGTCCTGGGCTCTATCCCTGGCCTCAGTACCTCCAAAACCAACCAACCAACCAAACAACCAAACAACCAAACAAACAACAAACTATATTATACTATAAGAATCAGTATATTGGCATTGATAAAATCCAGAAATCTTGCTAAAATTTCATTTTCACAAGTCTTCTGTCTTGATTTGAATCTTTTGTGGAACCCAGAAAATTATGTTCTTAAGATAATCCCTCTCTGTGCATGGAAGCCTATTGTATATGGTATCTTTTGGTCAGATTCAGTTAAAGGACCTTTTGATTAGATGAATTTTGATTAGATCACTTTAGTTAAGGCCTGTTAAAGGGAGCCTGAATGGGAACGTAGGGGCCTCAGCAGAGACTGGGATCCATTTTGCCTTTCTACATAGCTGGACTCCAGCATCACCAGCAGCCAACCTTGGTGAGACAGTATATCTGATGATGTCTTGATTTGGACATTTTCACAGCCTTGGAACTCTAAGAGGCTCCCCTAATAAATTCCCATTATAAAAGCCAACCCATTTCTGGTATTTCCCTCCCGGGAGCTTTAGCAAACTAAAACATCTCCTATGTTAGTGTGTGTTTATGTGTGTGTGTGCATGCTTACTTTTGTCCAATTTTTATCATAAGTGAAGATCAGGATACAAACCATTCCATCACCACAAAGATCTCTTGTGTTGTCCCTTTACATCCACACCCTTATCCTCACTTCCCCAATTCCTGGCAATCACTGATTTCCTTCAAGTTCAATAATTCCATCATTTCAAGAATGTTATGTAAATGGAATCATTTACAGCATGTGATATTCCTAGATTGGAAGATTAGAAGAAAACTGATATAATTCTCTGGATATCAATCAAAATATTTCATGTAACAATAGTATGCTTATTTTTCTTGTTGAGTAGTTTTCCATGTTATTGATGTACCACAGTTTTTTGAATAAGAATGAGGAGTGCATATAGCTTTGCCTTGTTCCTGATCCTATAAGAAGAGCAGTTTTCACTATTAAGTATGAGTTCAGGTGTAAGTTATGCTTGATTTTATAAATAATTTTTATCAAGTTGAAGAAGTTCAGTTCTATTCCTAATTTGAGGGCTTTTAAAAAAAATCATGAATAGATGTTCATGTTATCAAATGCTTTTTGTGTCAACTAATGTGATTTTTTTTATTTTTTACTTCTTTAGTCTATAAACAAGGGAGATTACACTGATCCATTTTCAAATATTGAACCAGTATTTCATATTTGAATAAATCCCACTTGATCATGGTCTATAATTCCTTTTCTATTATATTGGATTCAATTTCCTAATATTTTTAAAGGATCTTTAGGTCTAAGTAGAAGAGAAATATTGTTGGATAATGTTTTTTTCACGCTCTCCTTTTTTGTTATCTTTCTCTAGTTTTAGTAATACTAAAATGAGTTGGGATCTGAAGTGTTCCATCCTTTTCTTATACATTTTTCTCTTAACACAGGTTTTAGCTGTATTTCATAAATTTTGATATGGCATTTCATTTTAATTCAGTTTTATGTATTTTATTTAAACAGATTCACAGATGAAAGAAAACTAAGTGAATTTGTCTCTAGCAGATCTATCCTTAAAGAATGACCACAGGAAATGCTAGTAGAAATTAAGTGATAGAGTAAGCCTGAAAACATCACAAAATATAAGAGGAATGAATTATTAATTTTGACAGATGGAGTGTTAAAAGTGTATTGTTTTATTTCCAACTCTGAATAAATTTATTTTTTCTATGTTATTGATTACTAGTTTGAAATATTTATAGTTAAGGAACATATTCTGTATGATATCAATTATTAAAATGTTGATATTTGTTTTCTGACCCAGGATATAACCTATCTTGGAGAATATTCCAACAGCTCTTGAAAAGAATATGTATTCTGGTATTGTCAAGTAGAGTGCTCTATAAATGAAGGTTAGATCCTGTTGATGGGTGGTGTTTTTCAGTTTCATAATTTGCTAGTTTAATATTTCTATCATTTGCTTAGAGGTGGGTGTTGAGATTCTCAAATTTAACCACGCACTCTCTAATTCTCCTTTTAGCTTGATCATTTTTTGTTTTATGTATTTTAAAACCCTGTTGTTTGGTGCATACACATGTAGGATCACTGTGTCTTCCTGTTTCATTTAATCTTTCTCCAAATAATTTTCTTTCCCCTGAGATCTACTTAAATCTGATATTAATATGATCAATTTATTAATTGACAACATGGTTTATCTTTTTGCATACCTTTACTTTCAATGCAACTTTGTTGTGTTTGAAGTGAGTTTCTAATAGACAGCACATAATATGGACATGCGTTTGCTTCCATGCTGCCAATTTCCATTTTGTAATTGGTATATATTATTGAAATATTTACATTTAAATTAATTATTGGTATGTTAGAGCCAACACCTGCTTTTTAAATTGTTTTTCCATTTGTTTCTTCTGTTTCTTATTTTTAAAAATTTCTGTAGGTTATTTGAATATTAAGGATTCCATCTTGTTTATTCCTACTGTTTGTGAGTACATCACACTGTATAGATTTCTTTTAACAATTGATAATGTTACAAGTTTTGATTTAACCATCAAATATGTTTTCAGAACTCAGGAGAAGGATAGTCCATTATAATTATGTCTATTTTTACCCAATTCATTATGCTTTTTTTCTGTGACTTTCCAGCATAATTCTGTTGTCATTTCATTTCTAATTAGAGAGTTTTCTTTCAGTTTTCCTTCATCTGTAGATGTGTTTATTTATCCTCATTTATTAAGGATAGCTTTGCCAAATACAGTATTTTTGGTTGACAGATATTTTCTTTCAGTACTTGAAAAATATTGTGTTGCTTCCCTCTTATATCTGTTTCTTCAGAGAAGAATTAAACTGTCATTTGAATTAGTGATCCCCTATTAGTAATGTGTTTTTCTTTCACTGCCTTTAAGATTTTTTTGTTTTTAGTTTTATACAAACTTAATTATGTTGTGATTTGATATGAATATCTATGAATTACTCTCATTTGCAGTTATCTTGATTTCTTGAAAATGTGGACTTATAACTTTAGCCAAATTTTAGGTGTAGTGGGCCATTAATTATTCAAATACATTTCAGCTCTTCTTTCTCTTCTTCTGGGACTCTGATAATATGATCCACTGAGAATGGATCTTACTACTGAGTCCCCCCTAATACCTTGTATGACTTCTACTTTGTCAGAACTTGTCAGTCCCACTTCTTCAGTCTAATTTATTTTTTATTTTTATTTAGTTTATTGGAAAACTTGTGGGTATACTGAACATTCATGCATAAATTACAGGATTCCTATAACTCCTTTATTATGAAAATATTGCATTGGTGTGGTACATTTATTATAACTGAAGAAAGCACATTTTTATGATTGTGCTGTTAACTATAGTCTGTGTTTTAATTTAGGATTCACTGCTTATGTAGTGCTGTTTCATGGATTTTTTAAAGAAATTTTATTCTGTTACCATAATGCAACCTAACATTTCACCTTTTATCCACATTCATATATATGTCAGTGCTGTTAGTTACATTCACAATGTCGTGCTTTCATCACCACCATCAATTACCAAAATATTTCTGTCTTTCCAAATAGGGACTATTTGCATTTTAATGCATAATTCCCTATTCTCTAGGACCAGCCTGTACTCTGGTAACATACATTCTAGATTCTGACTCTATCAGTTTGCTTATCTAATAATTTCATATCAATGTGATTATACAATATTTGTCCTTTTGTATCTGGCTTATTTCATACAACATGATATTTTCAGAGTTCATAAGGCTGTTGCATATATATGAACTTCTTTCCTTTTTACAACTGAATAGTATTCCATTGTAGATATATACCACATGTTGGTTATCCATGCATTGGTGTTGCTTTGATATTTGAAAATTTTGAATAATGCTGCTATGATCATTGTTGTACAAACATCTGATCAAGGCCCTGCTTTCAATTCATTTGGTTAGATACCTAGTTTTGGGAATGCCAGGTCATTTAGTAATTCTATATTTAACTTTCTGTGCAACTACCAAACTGACTTGCAGAGTGTCTGCAGCATTTTACATTCAACAAGCAATGAATGAGTGCTACTACTTCTCTGCATCTTCTCCAACACTGATAATATTCTGTTGTTTTGTTAATAATAGCTATTCTAGTGGGTGTGAAATTGTATACCATTGTGATTTTCATTTTCATTTCCCTCATGACAAATGATTCTAAGCATCTCTTCATATGCTATTGGGCCATTTGTATACATTCTTGGGAGAGATGTCTATTCAAATTTTGGCCATTTTAAATTAGATTGTTTTTTTATGTTAAGTTGAAAGATTTCTTTATATATTCTGGATTT
This sequence comes from Cabassous unicinctus, assembly GCA_029593785.1. Lineage (NCBI taxonomy): Eukaryota > Metazoa > Chordata > Mammalia > Cingulata > Chlamyphoridae > Cabassous > Cabassous unicinctus. The sequence continues at coordinate 9,186 of JAQZBX010052847.1, read as the reverse complement.
TAAACTTTTTATTAGATATGTGGTTTCCAAATATTCTCTCAGATTGTATAGGTTGTCATTTTGCTTTCATGATAAAGTAAATTGAGTTGCAAAAGTTTTTAATTAAAATAAGGTCCCATTTATCTATTTTTTTGTTTTGTTTTGTTGCTTGTGCTTTGGGTGTAAAGTCTAAGAAACAATTGCCTAACACCTGAATATGTTTCTTTACATTTTCTTCTAGTGATTTAATAATTCTGGCTCTAATATTTAGGTCTATGATGCATTTTCAGTTGATTTTTGTATATGGTGTGAGGTAGAGGTCTTCCTTCATTCTTCTGCATATGGAGAGTCAGTTTTTCCAGCACCATTTGTTGAAGAGAATATTCTTTCCCAATTGAATGATCCTTCTTTTTATTTTGTTCTTCCATGATTTATTTTAACAATGATTTGAAGTTTTCTGTGAACAAGCCCTTTCCATCCTTGGTTAGATTAATTCCTAATATTTGATTCTTTTAGTTCCTTTTTAAATGATTTTTTTCTTGATGTCTTCTTCCAATTGTTTACTGCTTATTTATAAACACTACTGGTTTGGGGTTTTGATCGTGTATCCACCACTTTGCTGATTTCATTTATTAGCTCTGGATGCTTTGTTTTTTTTTGTTTTTTTTTTAAGGAATTTTGTATATAGGATTATGTCATCTACAAATAAGGAAATTTACCTCTTTCTTTTCAATTTAAAATCCTTTTATTTATTTTCCAATACTAATTTCTCTGGAAATAAATTCTAGCAAAATTTTGAATAACAGTGGTGACAGTGGACATCTTGTCTTGCACCTGATTTTAGAGGGAAAGCTTTCTGTCTTAAACCAATAAATAGGATGTTAGCTGTGGGTTTTGCATAGATGTCCTATATCATGTTGAGGAAGTTTCCTTCAATGCCTAGATTTATAAAGGCTTTGATCAAGAAGGGATGGTGGACTTTGTCAAATTCCTTTTCTGCATCAGTTGAGATGATCACGTGTTTTTTATCACTCATTCTGTTAACGTGATATCTTACATTAATTGATTTTTTGTAATAGATGCAGACTTCCTTGTGGTATAATTCAGGAAATTTTAAAGAAAATATATTTTGCACATTTAGGGTATATTGCCCTATGAATGCAAATCTGGGCAAGTTGTTAAATTACATGTTGAAGGCTAATATTATTACTTAATTTTTAGTTTGTTCTGTCAGTTGTAGTCAGCCTTATCTTAAACTGTTTAATTTTGATACTCTTTTTTATTTCTACATTTTCTTTTAATGTTTGCTATATAATTATGTGTGTACAATGTTAATGCCACTTCATATTAATAAGTATTTCAAAATAAGCTCTCCAAATTCTAAAGGAAATGATGTCTATTTGCCTCATGGCATTGGACTCAAACTGTATTGTACATTATATTAGTTTTTACACATTATTAGGTACACAATACTTTTGTGTGTGTTTTTTTCTGGTCTTGTCCCTACTTTTATCATTAGGGAAGTTGTAACTTTAAAGGAAAACCATGTAGAAGATACGGAGTATTCATATATGCTCCTATTATCAAAACTGCAGTACCGTGGTACATTGTTACAGTTGATATAAAGATATTATTACAAGCCTGTAACCTACCCTTCTCTCTCTCTCCCTTGTTAGCCTATCTTTCAGTCAATGGTTCTCAGAAACTGTTAACTTTCCTCAATTCAAATCAATGAGGTCATAAACTGTTCATCCTTCAATGCCTGGCTTGCTTCACTCAACATAAGCTCTTCAAGATTCCTCCATGTTATTCCGTGTGTTAACACTTTATTCCTTCTTATAGCTGAGTAATATTACATTGTATGTATATACCACATTTTGCTTATCCATTCTTCTGTTGATGGACACCGGGGCTGATTCCAACTTTTGGCAAGTGTGAATAATGCCGCTATGAACATTGGTGTGCATGTATCTGTTCTTGTCTTTGCTTTAAATTCTTCTGGGTATATACCCAGTAGTGGAATCGCTGGATCATATGGAAGATTTACTATTAGTTTTCTGAGGAATCGCCAAAATGTCCTCCACAGTGGCTGGACCATTCCACAATCCCACCAGCAGTGGATGAGGGTTCCTATTCCTCCACATCCTCTCCAACACTTATATTCTGCTGTTTTTTTAATAGCTGCCATTCTGATGGGTGTAAGATGGTATCTCATTGTGGTTTTGATTTGCATTTCCCTAACATCTAGCAATGTTGAGCATTTTTTCATGTGCTTTTTAGCCATTTGTATTTCTTCTTTGGAGAAATGTCTTTTCAGGTCACTTGCCCATTTTTTAAATGGGTTGTTTGTCTTTTTATTTTCGAGGTGTAAGATTTCTTTATATATGCAGGATATTAGGCTCCTATCAGATATATGATTGCCAAATATTTTCTCCCATTGGGTAGGCTGCCTTTTTATTTTCTTAATAACATCCTTTGAAGTGCAGAAGTTGGAAGAAATTGTAACAGTGAAGTGGAGACAGTGGCCACTGGACGTTTTTGGGGCAGGGAGAAGAGGAGCAGTTGAAATACAGGGGCTTTTTTGGACTTGGGGGTTGTCCTGAGTGGCGTTGCGGCAATGGATGTAAGCCATTTTGCATCAGCATATATCATGCAGAACTGTGTGAGAGAGTGTGGTCTTTGATGTGAAACGTGGTCTATACTCGGTGGCAAGGCCCCAGGATGTGTATATCCATTTGCGGGTCTTGTGCCACACTGATGAAGGATAGTGGTGTGGGATGTTGTTGGAGGTGTGGGAGGTAGGGAACATGGGAATCCATGTAATTTCTGAGTAATATTTAGGTAATCTAAGCACTTAAAAAAATATATATATATATAATAACATTTATGCAAACAAATGCACATATATGCATATGTATTTATATATCATTTTACAACTATAGGTATGTATTGTGAAAAATTTGATTTTTACCCACAATAAAAAAAAGATATAATTACATTGTAGTATTAAGTATAAAGCATCATTTACATTAAAGTTCATTGCATTCTACAGTCCTATGGTGTTTTCTAAAAATTATTCTAGTAATATATACACAACTTATATTTCCCCTTTTTACAGAAATATATTTCAACAATTACAAAGATAGATCATATATAAATGCCCATTCAAATATGATGGAACATACTCAGTTTGACTTTAAGGCAAATGGTACATAAAAAGAAAGTGTGCAGAAAACATTATTGAAGGGCAAAGTCCCAATTTAAATGAGTGACAATTGTGGCTCCAATTATGAAATCAAAAACTGTAATATTTTAGTGATTATCTGTGAAAAATAAACATGTTTTGTTCCCATTTCCAACATGGCAAACTATTTATTATCCATTAGTGAGTTCTGCTTATACATTCAAGGTTATTATATGGATTATATGGCCTAGTATATGAGAAGCATATAAAAACATTCAATATAAATACATAATTTCATCATTTGATCATCATGCCACATTGATAGGCAGATTGAGAAGTAACATAAGGTAGAAATAGAAAACATTACTTTTACCTTCTAGTATGGAAAATTTAGAACCTGACAACAATGAGGTTTAATCCTAAAATTTTTTAAATATATAGGTAATTTACAATTTTGTAAATACATTTTTTGCTTTAAGCAAAAGTAATGCTTCTTTAAAATTTATTCTTCCACACTATGAAATATAGGTATCCTTGATCTGAATTACCAGCCACACATTTCTTAGATGTCTATGTTATTCAGAACAAAATCTTTAAAGTTACTTTATGATCAGAATTCAAAAGCCATTATATATATATATTTCAGGAATATTTTTACTTATATGGTGAATGAATGATTTCTGTCTCTTCTAAGGGTACAAAAAAGTAAAATAAGTTAACGTATAGTTTATATTTTCTAGGACTTTATAAGTTTAAAGAAGAACAAAGAGAATCAACACTACTTGACAAACGATATGTATGCAGCAGTGATAGAACCATTATCAGAGAATATACATTTTTTGAAGGAAAAATCTCAAAATAAAATATTTTTGTTACTATGCTGAGAGTGATGACTCTTAAAGTTGGAATTAGACAAAAAGTTGAACTTTAAGGCATTTTCAACTTACCTCATTAAAGTGAGGATGTCTTAAAATAATTATCCTATCATTTTCCTTAATAAATCTTTCTACTCATAACTCTATTTACAGCCTCCTTTATCTGCTTGTTTCTAAGACTATAGATTATAGGATTTAAGAAAGGATGGACTCTAGAATAGAACACAGGGGTCATAATGTCCTGAATTATTTCTGAATTGGAGGTTGGCTTCACATACACAGCAGTAACAGAGCTGAGAAAGATGGTCACCACAAGGATGTGAGGGACACAGGTGGAAAAGGCCTTTCCTCACTCTCTTCTGGTTGGAAACTTGAGCACAGTAGAAAATACGTGAATATAAGAAATGGTGATGCAGGTAAAGCAGCCACTGACACCCAGCACTGCAGAGACCAGAATTAAAATTTGATTGCTTAAGGTATCAGAGCAAGACAGTTTCAGAAGTGAGGGGACATCACAGAAGAACTAATGGACCATGTTGGACTGACAGAAGGGCAGCTGGAATCTGTTGCGAGTGTGGATTCCAGAGTAGGCCAAACCACTTAGTACAGAGGCCAGAGTCATGTGGACACAGACCTGAGAGTTCATGACCACAGGGTAGTAGAGGGGCTGGCAGATGGCCACGTAGCGGTTGAGAGACATGATGGTGAGAAACAACAGTTCTGTATAAACAAAAACACAAGGAAAATCTGAGCTGTATATCCAATCATGGAGATTACTCTGTTGTCAAGCAGGAAGAAGACACATGCCTTGGGGACAGTGACAGAAATGTAGCACATGTCTAAGAAGGACAGATTCCTAAGGAAGAAGTACATGGGGGTGTGAAGACTCTGGTTGAGGATGGTTACTGTGACAATGATAAAGTTTCCCATCAAGGTTGCCAAGTACATCAGAAGGAATAGCATGGCATGTAAGACTCTGAGCTCCCACACATCAGAAAATCTTGTAAGCAAGAATTTAGTCACTTTGGTTGAGTTGGGCATTTTTTAGGTAATTTGCTATGGATGTGGAGAACTGAAGGCAAATAATCCCTAAAAATATACATGGAAAATGAAGAGGAGGAAAGAAATTATCATATGTACATTTATAAACTCAATGTTTGTTAAATTTCCTTTTCTGTATTGGTTGGAAGTAGAACATAACACAATATTTCCTCATCCTTCTTTTGTAACCCTTCCTTGTACCTTACTTTCAAGTGAGTGTTAGCAGCAAAATGTCATCTTAAACACCTCGTATCAATGTTAGTGTAAATTTCTATCACTTTAATGGCTGGAAAATAAGTACATTGGAATCCAAAGGTTTACCTGGAGGATTTATTGAATTAATATACTTAATTTCTATACACCAGACTCTTCAAAACTATTATCTAAATGTTAACACTTACCATTAGTTCATGACCAAACATAATTTGTTAAATAATAGAAAGCTACTAATTTATCAGATCCTCTCTTAATTTATATGCAGTTGTAATCCCTTATGTGTCCTCTGAGTGGAAAAATTATTTTTTTTCTTCTTTCACCATTATCTCTTTTGACACTCATTTCATTTGGACAATCACCTTTGAGAATTCCTCTCTCTGCAATTACTAGTTACATATATCTCTTCCTAGCAATTAACGTATATTATTTTTTTTAAATTTTCACATTTGATTCAATTCTCTCTCACTCTCTCTCTCTCTCTCACTTTCTCTAAAATATTTTATTTAGTCCCTTGTGGATTAATTGTGATCCTTCCTTAGTGTAGATACCATTATCAACCAAAAGAATGATATTAGCATGAGATTTTATTTAAAATGTCCTATGGATTTTTGCTTAATTATATGCTATAATTCTAATTGTAAATACAAATTAGGAAGTAATACACACAAATTTACAAAGAGGAAAAAATAACTGAGCCAATGGAAGGTAAAGGAAACATAAAAGGCAATGACCATGTAAGTGGCAAAGCATGCCTTCAAAGCCACATTTTCTGCTTAGATGGCACAGTACCTCATGGTGCATTTCCTCCTCCCATACCCCTCATCCTTCTGACATCACTGTTTCCCACACTCCAGTCTATGCATCTTGCTCAGGCTGACCATTCATTATTATGGTTAAATCCCAGCTGTGAAGTACTGTAGGAGCCTCTATCCAGGCACTGTGATTCAGAGCCTCTGCTCTCCCAAGTTGGTCTTCTATTTTATCACAGTCACACATTATGTTAAAGATACATGGAGAAATGAGGTATCATTTCTCAGGAGTCAGTTCCAAATTACATCCCTAGTACGTTCCATCATCTTTATTGTGGGATTCTACTGTCACCTTCTCCTCTTCCCTATCTTCCATCATCTTCCTTTACTTCTACCTGTCTTCCATTCTTCTGAAATTTCATTCATGTTTCCCTTTTACACCTTACACTGATTACCGTCAGTATCTGACATAATTCTGACAAGAACCTAAGATCTAACTCATATATAAATTAAAAAATAAACTCCCTTAATGACCTTAGTTATCAAGACTACTTTTATGACATCCATTAGTGCTTCATTTACAATATTTTTTATAAAAGATCTCATGAATCTTTAAGTAGGTAGGATTTGGGAACATGTCTTAGAACATCCCCACTTTGTTATAAAATACTTAAGAGTATCTTTGATTCAATTCATGGAATAATTGAATATCCCAGAAAAAGTTCTCAAAGAAATATCTCCAATAACAACTCTTACATTAATGTAAGATTTGTAAAATATTCAATTAGAAGATCTATAGAAACAATAAAACAATTCCTAAAACACATTCTTTGAGAACAGTTACTAGAGGATATGCATTTCTGCTAGACATTTTGTTTCTGTTTGTACTCTGAATTTCTAACTATAAATATTTCTTACTATTATTATATATTTGAAAATTTTAAGGCCCAAAATTTACAAATGAATGATACCTTAGTAAAAATATGATCAATTTATTGACTGATTCATTAATTAATTCCACTACAATAAATCTTGATGATTCTAGAAAATAAGAATAATGATTATAATAGCCTTTCTTGAACTCATGATAAGTATGTATTATTTGTAGGAGTCAGTATTTATTGTTTAATTACTTCGAGTGACTAAGATAAAGTATGTTGTGTCTTCTGTTATGTGTACTTAATACTATGTTTTCCCATAAACCTGAACACAAATAAGAATTTCAATTATCTGTGACATAAATAGATTGTGTTCCTTACATTTGCAAAGAATATGGATTGTACATGATGGATGAGTTATTGGATGATTCTCTTACAACTAATTCCTTGGTAATATTCTTTTTCATAACTGTTAATGTATGGTTGACTTGATTAAAATTGGCTAGCTAAATACACATAATTAGCTTTCCTAAGTTATGCCCTTTCATTCTGTAAGTTATGATCTTAAAAATAATTGCTTAATACAAAGTCTAATCATACTAATAATTCCAAGCAAATGGAAAAGAAAAACTTATCATTTTTCATTTATGATTATTTTTTGTATTGTTCCAAGTAATATGACAATATAAATCAGTATAAAAGTATTGAAAGATTTTTTTGACAAATTGAGAGCATTTCCTCATCTCTGGCCTAGAATGAAATATTTTAATACAATAAGTAAAAAAAGACATTGGTCTCATTATGTGAATGCCTTACCTAGCTATATTTTCTATTTCAGTTCTATCAGCAGGGTTTCCCAACAAATAAGAAAACAGGTGAAGGAAAGATGTGTGGGTGATTCATGGAGTGAGGTAAAGGAGCAGGGAAAAATGAAATTAATAACAAAAATACTTAGAAGATAATTTTGTCTTCTTATGCCAGATAGGCAAGTCAGGATTTCTGGAAATATCCAGTCTGTTTCAGGTACAGGCAAGCATAAGTGGGCAGATTTATTTGAAATACTAATGTTCAGGAAAGAATAATTGTGTTTCATAAGAAGTGTCTCTATATTCAGTTCCAGATGACTTTAGGGACAATCCATGTGAGCACTGTCCTTGGCAGCTATAATAGACCATGCCCAGAAGTAATTTAGAGATATAACTGATTCTAGATAATGAGAGAAGAGGACATAAATAGAATCTGTGCATGAGCACAAATTTTGTATATCAAGCAATAGTATTATATTGGACCTATAAAATAACATGGTGAATATTACTGATGTAATAATTAAAACAGAAATAAAGCTGTAATTCTTCTAATATTATGATAAATCTTATGACTTCAGTTTTATCTCTATCAATGCTGTCAATCAATGAACAGAAATTCACAATTCCAATTAAGTACAATTCCATTTGTGTTTACCATATGATTAGTGGATTTATAACCATGAGTCATAAATTTTTGCTTTTTGCAAAACAGGAAAACCATCCTTTATATAGCATTCTAGAAGACATATTTGTTTTTACTTGTTTATTTGTTATATTACCTTTCTCAATAGGCAAAAATAATTTCTTGTCCTCCACCTCATAATAATTTGAGAATTTTGGAAAAAAAATTTTTTTCTCCAAAACAGGTCTCAAATTCTGCCAGTCACTTTTATCTAAAGGACCATTCTTTTCTCCTTTGAATTGACTTTTTTGTCTCATTGCAAATAGGACTATATATATGGACCTATTTTCTGTTCCATTGGTCTATTTATTGGCCTTTTCACCAATACCATTTGGCTTAATTACTGTTGCTCTGTAGATATGGTGAATTCTGTCAGTGTAAATTGCCCAACAATATTATTCTTTAAATTTGCAATAGATTTTTTTTGATCACTGGTTTTCCTGGATAAATTTTTAGAACAACTCATTTTTAGAAATTACAAATCCACACACACACAAAAACTATAGACATTTTTATTCATAATTCATTAGATTGAGTAGATAGGTTAGTAAGAATCAATAATTTACAATGTAGAATATTCTTATATATGAATTAGATCAATCTGTCCATGTTTAGGTCTTCTTTAATTTTTCACTATGATATAGTGCTCATGAATAAATTGTGTACATATTCATTCTGACATATTTGAAAGGATTTTATGCAATTTTTAGTATTATTTTTATTTTTACTAATTGTTGAATATAAATAAAAGCACAATTAGCTTCAGAGAAATATGT
>JAQZBX010052846.1:0-19028 GCA_029593785.1 Cabassous unicinctus | reverse complement strand
GAACTCAAGAAGCCTGAACCCTGGGCAAATGTCGGCAGCTGTCTTGCTCCAACACATGACAATGGACTTTGGTGAGGGAAGAAACTTATGCTTTATGGCCTGGTAACTGTGGACTTCTACCCCAAATAAATACCCTTTGTAAAGACCAACCCATTTTTGGTATTTCACATTAGCACCCCTTTGGCTGACTAATACACCATGTTAATGGGACAAAACAGTCTCTTCAACAAATGGCAATGGGAGAACTGGATATCCATAACCAAAAGAATAAAAGAGAATGCCTATCTCACTCCCAGTACAAGAATCAAATCAAAATGGATCAAAAACCTAAATGCAAAAGCTAGTACTATAAAACTACTAGAAGAAAATGTAGGGAAACATCTTAAAGATCTTCTGATAGGTGATGTTTTCTTGGAGCTGACACCCATAGCGCAAGTAATAAAAGGAAAAATAGATAAATGGACCTCCTCAAAATTAAACACTATTGTACCTCAAAGGACTTTGTCAATGTGTAAAAAGGCAGTGAACTCAATGGGAGAAAATATTTGGAAATCACATACCCAATAAAAGTTTAATATTCATAATATAATAAGAGATGATATACCTCAACAATAAAAGGAGAAATGACATGATTTTAAAGTGGGCAAATATCTTGAATAGACATTTATCCAAAGAAGAAATACAAATGATGAAGAAACAAATGGAAAAAATGTTCAACATCACTAGTGATTATGGAAATAAAAATCAAAGCTACAATGAGACACCATTTCATACCTATTAGAATGGCCACTATTAAAAAGACAGAGAACTCCAATATCGGAGAGGATGTGGAGAGATAAGAACACTTATTCACTGTTGGTGTAAATGTAGAATGGTACAGCCAGTTCAGCCAAGGGTAATACAGCAGCAGCAGACAACCTCTGTCCCCTCTACCTCCATCCTAGGCTGGATCTGGAATACTGAGACCCAGGGTCTTCCAGGTTTCAGGCTATCCTTGCCCCATCCCCTGGTGACTCCATCCAGAGCCAGGTATATGCATGAAAGACCAGAGGGTTTGTGGGCACAAGAACAGAACATTATACTATGTCTCTATTTCATTTCTTGGTAATTCTTTTCTGGCTATTACATCCTATGTTATAAATTTAGGTACTTCAAGCTTTCATTCCCTCAAAGGGATTCCAGTACTTGAACTGACAAAATAAATCTTAGCTAGAAAAAAATATTCTGTCTTGCCTCATAGCTGTAGGGAAGCATATTCAATTCTGCCTGATAAAACTGTCTTTTTAATGTCATTCCTAGTAAAGGAGTCCTGTGAGTCACCTGGACTTCAATGTGGCCATTAGATACTGTGAAGCAAACCTTCAGGCTTCAACTCATTTTCATTCTCAATGGTCATCTAACCTGCTAACTCGAAGCCCTGGTAATAATATTTAAAGTAATATTGTTTAGGAAAGTTAAATACGTTCTTTGTATTGTGCATGCAGAGAGGTAAACAAAAATTATGACTATTTGTTAGATATGTTATTTATTTAAATTGAGTTCCAAGGTTTTTCTCATTAAAATGTATAAATGGTAATTTCTGAATAGCTGCAGAGATTTGTCCCCACGGAAAAACACATGTGATTAGGGATGGGACCCTGGAATTCACTCAGCATCACTCTGATGCTCAACAGCCTTGGAGAAATGGGCATGCTGGTCAGGCTCTCAACGGGAACAGAAGCTGACAAGTGTACAGAGAAGCTGAAAAGGAGCTAGACCTCCCCTACAGATTCTCTGGTCAATGTTCATATTGATTTGATGTTTTTATTGTGAAGCTCATGTGACCGTGTGACCCAGTGGCCATCAGTCAAAAGTGGACAGGTTGAAAGAGCCTCCAGTTCTCAGGTCTCTTCATAGATATCTATGTGTGCTCAATAAGTAGAAGGGAACAGACATTTGTAAAGCTTTGTAGATTAACCCATGCCTTTGATGACTTCTTCCCTTGGACCAAATGAGGTTCTGTTCTGTCAGATTAGAACACAAAAAATTTACCAACTCTCATGTAGAAGCCAAGCAGAAGGGGTCACAGTGACCACATCAAGAGAACTGAGACCTAGAGCTGTTGGAGGGCAGCTTTTCCTGAGGAAGAGCAGCCCCAGGAGACCTCAGGCCACCTCACTACCTCCCTTCCCTGGGCCCAACAGTCACTGCTGGGACAAATTCTTTCTGCCAGAAATAAATGTAACCCCTTCCCATGGGGAATCAAGTCCAGTGGGACCCTGATGCCCACCAAACAGAGCCTGATCAAGGGCAACACTGGGCTGGTGCATGACTGCCTTGGCCAGCTGGGATTTCTGGTTGATCAAGCAGTCTCAGTGTAAACAGAAGATTCCCTATCAGAGACTGAGTGAGATATACTCCTTCCCTAAATGTGGGCTTCTGCTGGGTCACTCTCACTGCACTCTTGGCCAGTGGAAGCCCAATGATACAGTAAAAACTCATTCTCTGCCATATCAGATTGCACTAGATTTATTACATGTTTCTACATGGTGTCTCTGCTCTCAGGAGCCTCCCAGCTCTGTAGGTGAAATGCCTCAGTTACCAGTGCCTTATTCAGTGTCCTGAACTACCATTGAGTCCTGGCACTTCTGTCTTCGAGGGGAAAGCAAAGCCATACCTGCCATTCATTTAACAAGCCCATCTGTGGATGTCTGTGCCCTGTCATCAAGGGCCTGGGCTCTCTGGAGCCAGGGTTTGTGCTCTTCCCCTCAGCTGTTCTGAAGAGGTCACCATGGGTGTCTGGGTGATACCTGGAGCCCTGGGGAAATGGAGTATAACTGAGAAATATCCAAAAGTGAAAACAGAGTGTCATCCCACAATTGATGTGAACCACCACATTCTAGATGAAGCCAAGGAATGATGTTCAAAGTCCTTAACAAGATAGTGGTTGGAAGCTGGAGCAGGGACCTGGAGGCACAGGGCAGTGCCTGGGGTTAACTCCTTAAGTCCAGATCAAAAGGAAGCCCAGGGAGGACTCTCAGGTGAGCTCAGGGCAGGGACTCTACCACCTGGACTAGAAGGGCTGCAGTGTTTAATTGGAAATGGTGTGCCATGCATGCCTGTGGGTCATCAGCCTTATTGACCACCTCCTTCCCCCACCCCTGACATGTCACATATTTCAACTCTCCCCAGCAGACAGGTTCTTACACTCTGAGCATAACCACAGTGCAAGACTTTGGAAAAAGTCCACCACCATCCCAGTGGTTGTGAGTTCTAAGGTCTTGGGGCTGAGTGTCTCTTTCAGGGTATATCAGTAACAACACAACTGAATGTGTAAACTGGTGAACCCCCCAGACAATGGAACTGAGAACCAAATGGCCACAGTGTCATCTTGGCCAGTGAGGAAAAGTGTGAGTTTTCCTTCCATGGGAAGGAATAAGACACTGATCAAGACACCAGAGCTCACTGTGAATCATCAGGAACTGGTCAGAGGGGAGTGGCCTCCAAGGACCTGACAGAGAGTCTGGCAGCCTTCTGAGGAATTTCTGGATTAAAACAAATTGTGCAAGGAATTGCAGGGATGCTAGAAATGCCAGTTTACGGGAAGGATAAAGTTTATGAAATGACGTCAGTTGTGGCTTTGGAAGCTGCATCACAAATGTTCCCCCAGAATCAATGTAGCAGAACAAGGAATTTTGAGTTTAGAGACCAGGATCCCAGAAGGATTCAAATCTCAGAGAAAGGATGGACCAGGGAGCCCTGACAAGGGGATTGATGATGCACACTCCTGCCTACCCTCTGGTCATTCACTAACAATATTCTGGTCTTTTACTTTGCACATTGTAAGTTTTGATATATTTACATTTCCCCTGTCCCACTTATAGCTGGGACAATTCCAGAATTCATCTTGAAAGCTATGAGTTCTTAACTGGTGGTCATAGAAACCTCTGCATGAGAAGCAGAACTCATTCCCACTTCCTTCAAAGCTCTAGAGAGGAAGACACTGTCCTAGGTCAGGAATGGTCCTTGTTAATATGATTTTTACAGACACAACATTTCCTATGCGTTGTGAAACCCCACTCAAACTTAAATTCCTGGAGTTTTGATGGCCTATATCTGTTATGCACTACACTGGCATGTGGTAGGTGTTCTATAAGTATTTGGAGGATGAGGGGGAAATTTTGAATCCATTTTCCTGCCCCATATTTCCCTGGCCCTCATTGCACCTCAAACTGTAGTTTGAGTGTAAAATGCTGTCTTATTCTCTGCAAGTTACAGGTGGGTCTCTTCTTCCCACCAATGCTAGTCTACTGATGGATAGTTGTACAGCCTAGTCCACACCCACTTGTAGCTAAGCACCCTTGACTGAGGTTCCAGGAAGAATTCTGAGTCAGTTTCTCACTATACCTCATTATGTTGACCCTTGACTGTGGGGTGGGAGCAGGCAAGGATAGGACAGAATGACTTAGAGATGGTGGTAATGGAGATGGATGCTCTCAAAGGCTGTCTCTGAGATCCCAACCTCCACTTTCTTCCCAAGGTGCCCTTGGCACCATTTAGAGCTGTCTTTGACATTTTTGCCCTTACAGGAGGAAGCCCTTAGATCAGCCTTGTAGTGGAAACCATCAGATGTGTGGGACAAAAGTTTCAGCCTTGCCCTTCCTCAGTCAGAGAACCCCACTGAACTTTCCCCACTTCTCAGTAAAGAACAATGTCCACACCCTTTCTCAGTTGGTCATGAAGGCCCTGCTTGACTGTTGCCACAGTGATGACTCCATATAAAGCTCTCTGCCCCCTGCCAGCCCTGAGGAGGCTGTGAACATAATGGGCCAACCAGGTTTCCAACCTCCTAGAAAACCAGCTCCTGCCCAAGGTGGATCCATCCTTCATGTCCTTTACAACAGCCAAGACTTCCCCAGCTCAGGTACACTGGGAGTGGGGCTACCCAGGAAGGATAAGAATATTTGTCCAGCCTTCATTCACTGTTTTGTGACCCCTATCTTACCTTTCAGTGTCTCCTGTTAAATGGCCAGAGTCTTCTGTGGTAGAGGTTGAACCATTTCCTGCAAATTTGAAAAAGCCTCTCACTGCCAGTTTTCCTGAGGTAAGAGCCTTGGGAAACAACAAGAAAACATCTTGTTCTCCCAAGCATCCTGCTCATGTGAGCTGGGCTGGGGGCTGTCTCTAGAATGTGGGTGCCTGGTTACCAGGGTTCCAAGTTCTGTTGGGTTATATCTCTAAGGAAGTTAGGTTTCTTCTTGGGGTCCCATTATCTGCCCCACTTCCTTGGATAAAACCTCTCCTATAGTTGATGCCTGTTCAGCCTCCTCTCTCATGCCTTCAGTTTACACAAACACCCCCCTCCCTGCAGAACCTGGGAAAGGCCTGGGAAATTCAGGATTCCATTATTGAGGAAATAGGGCTGGCTTCAGACCTATCTTATTTTTCTGCTTTATCCATGAATTTGGACAAGATATTGTGCCTCTTGGGCCTCCCAAGTCTCCTCACCAAAACCATAAGGATCATTCTAAATTCCTCATCCTAGGGACTTTAGCAGATGTATATGGAATAATAGCTATAAAACTCATGATCTAATGTGAAAGATCACTAATACATGTACTTTAGCGATGGAAGAATTACATGAAGGAATAGGAAACAGCTGGGAATTCAACTCAATACAAGGCTGGTTCTTGATGGTAGGATTATGGGAAATTAACTTATTTTCTTGGGTTTGTTTCCCAGGCCCCAAAATAATGGACTTGAAATTCAATGAAAAACAGATACCACCATCTGAATCAAAATGATTCAATGAATACACATTATATTTAGAATCAGATTAAATGCCTCCATTTAGTTTATGTTGTCAAAAGCCACCAAATAACTTGCAAGGATCTCTGCCTCCTGGTATACAGGGCCTTGTCTAATCTTTTCCTCTTATGTGTGATCTCGACTTGGTGTCTCTCTTCTAATCAATAGAATATGGCAACACCTGTAATTTCTGTATTGCTAGTTCTCTTTTACTGTCTATCCATCTCTCTTTATATATCTATCTCTAAATCTATACCTTTCTCTTATATCTCATGCTAGGGAAACAGGCTATGATGTGCAGAGGCCCATATTGTAAAGAACTGAGGGAGGGCCCAGATAACAGACAGAAAGGAATTCAAGCCCTCAGTCCAAACATAATCCTGCTAATAACACATTAGTGACTTTGGAATCAGGCTTTTCCAAGGTTAAGCCTCAGTTGGGACTACTTCTCAGTCTTGGAAGAAAAATTGGATCAAAATCACACAGCTTAGTCTTGTCTGAATTCTTTGTCACAGAAACTGTGCAATAAGAAACCTTTAATTGTTGTAAGCCACTAAATTTTCTCATAGTGCTGTCACATACTAATAGATAAGTAATATAATGTTTCAGACCACAGGATCTGTCCCTCTCCTCCCCCCTCCCTCCCCACCTCTCCTCCCAGCTCCCTCTATCTACAGTGGCCTCCTTTCTGATCTCCTCTCTGGCCAAGCTCACTTCAGACTCAGAGTCTGCAAACTTGTGCCTTCTCCTGGCACACTGTTCACAGACTTGTGCAGGTTTGGTTCCTGTTTCTCATTCTGATTGCACCATAACTGTCACCTCAGTGACTCCTTTCAGGCCCAACCACCTAGTGGCTTCCAGGCCCCTCTTGCAGCACCCTACTTTATTTTCACTGTGGCACTTGCTATTCTATTTCACATGTATTTGTTTAATTTTATTCCATATCTACCTCCAGACTCTGAGCTTCTGGAAAGCTGGGAGAAAGTTGATCATTTTCAGCACTGGACCCAGGGCCCAACACAGCACCTGGACCTGGTGAGTGCTCAGGGCATAGTTGCTACATGAATAAATTAGATGATCACTGAGCATTTCTACCAGATGCACACAAGCTTACATTTTGTAAATTAATGCCAAACTCCCAACAACTTTAAATTTTAGTAAAGTCTATCTGACAACAGAAGTTAAGACCAGCTGCAGAATGGAAAAATATATTGACAATGGTATCACCTAGAAACTAATAGTATCCAGAAGAGTTAGAAAATAATATATCTACCAACCCAAAACCAAAAATAAATTGAACAAAAATATAGACAAAAGGAATATGACCAGACAATTCAGATTAGTAACATCATGTGGTAAATAATTATAAACTGCATCATAAACAAAAAATGAAATTCAAATAAATAACCAATTTAACTTAACATATAAAATTTTTTCTTAAATCAATCTCTACCTAGTGGGACCACAATATGTAAAAATGTAGAGTCTCCTCCAGTGTCAGGGGAGATGCACTTTGTCTAACCACTTGGAGGAAATAATAGTCACATGGGCAACATTTGGAAATATTCCAAAGCTTATCCATTCTTCACATTCTCTTCATATCAACAAGGGTATTTCCCCCAAAATACCCACAACACCATCAGTAATGGAAGGGAAGTGTTGGAATGAAAGAAAATGTCAACCATAAAAAGGGATTAAAAAAGAAATCCACATGTAATACAGGCCGTTGGTAAACAGCAGTGAAACTGAGTGAACTAGGCTACATTATATGTGTCCAAATGGAGATTTTCAAGGAATTATTTGAGTCAAAATGAAATGTGCAAGGAAGCAGATGTGGCTCTATTGATTTGGCTTCCATCTACCTGATGGGAGGCCCTGGGTTTGTTTCCCAGGGCCTTCTGGTGAGGGCAAGTTGGCCCATGCCAACAGAGAGTTGATGGTTCACACTCATGGAGAAGTTATGGCCCATGCCCATGGTGAGCTGGTGCAGCAAGATGATGCAACAAAGGGAGACAAGCAGACAAAGATGAAATGTGCAGTGAATGGACACAGAGAGCAGGCAGTGAGCACAAGTGGCAAGGGGGTGGGAATAAGTAAATAAATAAATAAAGATTTTAAAAAATGCAATGTGCAGAAAGATACAGACAGTATATTGACAGATGCACATATTTTGTGAACTTATATAAAATCTATATTGTTAAAATACACAATGATTGCTTCTGAAATTTTGTAAATGATTGTAAATGGCAAAAAGATCAAAGGTGATTGGATCCACTTGATTTGATTAGAGTGTCCCATCACACAAGCTTTGAACAACATAAATGCCTGCCTGGGAAGGAAACATCCCTCATATATCCTTCCTCACTGATCCTGGAAGCTGCATTGCTTCCAGCAGAGTTTGCCCAGCATCCACCAACCTGAAATCTGCTCATAGGCAGCACTATCACAGGTGGATTTCTGGTTGGTTTTCATTTTGGGCCTCAGTTTATACATCAGATAAAGAGTACAGTGGGAGAAATATATAGTAGTGTGGCTTTAGGTGTTGGATTATGGAGTCTTTAATTTGTAATAGTATTTATTTGGACATTGATGCAAAAATTATGTGATTCTAAATGCTAAGGAATACATGAAGATTCAAATTTTCAAGGAAATCCATCTAAGTAAATTTGAGCAAGACTATAAATGAACAGTGATAGAAGCCTGGTTTGTGCCAAAGACATTTAAAGAATAAATAATTCATTGTTCATCTTCAGTTCAGACATATTCAAATCATATTTATTAGAAAGCAATGAAAAAGTGGCAGGATAAGGGTAAACCAGTTATCATAACATTTTATATCTCCTACTGTAAAGTTCCCAATCCAATGAGAGAGAAAAGGATTTTTTCAATGTTAATTGGTTATTGGTTATCCTCTTATGCCAAATGTGACAATTGAATTTTGAAGAGAAAAAATACTTTAATCTAGGTTTTCAACTGTGGTTGCTACAAGATTAGAAATAACTTCTCAGAATCTTCTATTCCTTGTACTTCTGGAGAAATGTTGACTTTCTTTTTCTTAATACTGTCTATTGAGATAAACCTTCACAGTGTCTAAAAAGCACGAACTCAAGGATGCTAATCTAAATTCACTATAAGGTGCATGTCTTGATTAACTCAGGATCCTATTCAAGGGGAAAGTAATCATAGCAGAAGAGGGTCAATGTCTCAGAAAGAGCCATCACTTTGTGAGAACAACAGAATGGGTGTGGGAATAACTCCTCATCCCATTGGGAAAGAAGATGCATGAGGGAATTTTTCTCTACCTACATGAAATATGTATTTTTTCCTTGTGTTTTGGGAAATATAACCATTACTACCTGGGAATTTGAAAATGAAGCACCATTGAGATTAGGCGGATGGCAGGTCTGTTGAGGTAATACACTTCACTTCAATTCCACAGACTCCCTAAGCCCAGATCATGAAGACATGACAGAAGTGACAAAGAGGCAGGGGACTTCCCAACCAGAGGATGAGGATGCCAGTATAAGTGGAGGCTTGGCATTCTCAGGAACCAGAGGGACTAGATGGACCATATAAAGTGGGCTTGAACATGGAAAGATCTCTGTCCATAATCCAGGATTCCCTGCCCATCCAAGACTGACCTGGTTTATGACCTTTTGAGGTTCTGAATCATCAGAGAATTTGAAAATGAGGGACAACTTCACTCCCTATTGTCTTGTCCATCCAGGTGATTGTCCCACAATAAAGCTGTCCATGAATTTCCTTTACACCCTTAATGGACCAACCCTCTGCCCTATTTCCTGAGTGATACCACACCTGTTTCTCTGCCAAGTTTAACATTGCCCTGCTTAGAAACCAGCCAATCAAGGTAGAGTAACTGCAGTCAGTAACTGACGACAAAATTAATTAACCACATAATGGGATTTTCCCATTCCCAGTGCAGACTCCGTTTAGTAGTTGAATGAACTTCACTGAACTTTAGCTCATTATAAGAGTAAATTAAATGCCTCTGGTATAGATGCCATTTTCTCTATATGCATGATGTATGACCAAGCATGAAGCTTTCCCTGTTAAACAGGTAATGCTATAGAGCATGTGCAAGCTGCAGACCCTCACACCTGTCAGTCTCCTTAACCCAACCCCTAATTTCTCCTCTACACAAGGCAATGTGATGCCACTCTACTTTCTGTTCAGGAGGCAGATATGGGACATCCAATCTCCTGTCTTCCACCAATTTAATTAACCTCTTTCCTTGGCAACAAATTCAGTATGGTAGTCAATTTTCTGTGCCAGGAATGGACCCAGAAGATCTGTGGGGGGATCCCCTAAAATTTGGCAACCCAATTGGGACCCTGTGACCTCTGAGAGGATTGCTGCCTGATGGACTAATTGGCCCCCCAGGTGGGGCACACCTGAGCTTGGCTCTGTGGCTATGGGAACCCCTTGTCTCTGAAAGCCAGGATCAGGATTCTTCTGCTTCTGCATTGAGGATCCTGAAAGCAGCCAGTAAAGAAATGAACAGGCAGCCCATGAGATCCCTGCAGCCTCAGAGAAAAGTGATTTTCTTATCAAAATTATTAACCACTATCTAGAGTGAAAGTTTAAATCTCCTTATGAAACTGTATGTGGCAAGACCACACTTGGCCCTTGATTTTGGCTTGGGTTTGGAGCTGGTTGGACCTGGGATTGTAGTTTAGAGTCCTACCCCAGAATCCATTCCACAGGTATAGGAGATCTCCCACTGGTATCCTGTCTGCATACTAAATTTTTTATCAATAAACTTAGAGTATAACTTACCCAAGAGCTGACAGGGAGTCACAATGGGCAGTAAACAGAGGTCTAGAATGAAAGAAAAGTGTAATTCTCCAGATTGCATCTTAAAACATTGGGAACAACTTGATCATGAACCCCATGATGAAAAAGAGAATATTTCTGAGTAAAAGCACTTGGCCACAGTATAAATTAGAGCATGGCCAGGAATGGCAATGAAAAGGATTTCTTGAATACAATGTTATTTTTTTTTAAATAAAGTTTTATTGGAACACAGCTACATTACTTCATTTATGAATTGCTGTGATAGCTTTTATACTACAACATCAGAGCTGTGTAGTGGTGAGAGAGACCATATAGCCTGCAAAGTTAACAATAATTGCTACCTGGTCCTTTACAGATAAACATTCACTGATCTCTGATGTATAAGATCGTTTCTGAAAGGCATTAATTTAAAGCTCAGAGAATTGAGAAATTTCTGCAGTGCCACTAAATGAACTGGTGGTAACAGGGGAGGGAGAATGGGCATCATACCCCTGATGCCCATCCTAGGGCTGAGGAAGAAGATGAGAAAGACATCATCCATCCTCCTCCAGACCAAACTTCTCAGCTCTCCCAAACAGATGAATATCTGTCCTGTTTCAACATATCTCAATGCAGCTCTTTATTGAGTCTGCATGATGATATTTTTACATAGGTTTTGAAACTGGCACCAAAGGAAAATACAGGGAGCTTAAAGTTTGAGATGGCAAAAACATTATATAAACATGCCTGGCAGAGATCCAAACTCTCAACTTGACAGCAGTATCTAATTATTGTACTAAACTTTGAGAAACCTGATATCATAAAAATAAATTCCAGCTGCAACTTTTGACAATATATACAATTTTTATAAAAGAATTTAAAAAATCATTTTTATAAGGGAAAAAACCCTTCTCTTACAGTATTTGGAATTAACCAAAGATACAATACAGTCAGAGTATAATAGCTTAATTCAGTACAAATGTTGCTGTATTAAAATGCTTTTTTAGATAAGGAATTCTGACCTTTATGCATATGTAACAGAGAGCAATATTTTCTGCTACTTGTTGTTTGGTGGTACTAAGAAGGCTATAGCATTTATACTGGTACAGGGATGGTGGTGGTTGGGGGGGATGGGAATTCCCTTTTCTAAGGCAGCAAACTGTGGTGGCTAAAATGATAGAAGGGCAGGCCATGCAGTCAGACAGCCATGGGTTTCCATGTCAGATCCACATCTTTCTGGTTATGTGAACTTGGGGAAATAAGTTAACTTCCTCTATAAAATGGGATAGCAATAGTGGAGCAGTCAAGGTAACAATAAGCCCAAAGTTCAGGCATGCCACTTACTGTAGGTATTATCACTACAAAAGGTTGTCTCACTTCTGCCTATATTCCATTGACCAGTGTTCAGGTCATGGCCTGCCTTAACCTCTTTTCTGTCTCTCTCACTTTTTTTTTTTTAAAAGAGACCAACTATTTAACAAGAATATCAAGGAAACTTCAATTTGAGAGTTATGACAATTTGGGGGTTCCATGTCTTCAATTACCGATATTAAATTGTTTAGCTGAAATCCAAAGAAAAAAGAAAGAATAAAACAAACTTAAGGCAAACATGGAAGAAAGGGGGTCGTGGTTACAGTAAGAACATATATATTCTGAGTATCTTGTATTTTCTTTTTTTTTTAATTTTTAAAAGATACTTAGATTACATAAATGTTATACAAAAAATATAGGGATTTCCATATGCCCCACCTCACACAAACTCCCACATAAACATCCTTCATTTGTGTGGCACATTAATTGCAATTATAAACACATCCTGGGTCTTTGCCATTAAGCATTGTAGACCACATTCTCTCCCACACAGTTCTACATGTTATATGATTATATAAAATGGCCTATATCTGTCATTGCAATGTCACTCAGGACAATACCAAGTTTTGAAAAAGCCCCTGTATCACAACTGCTTTTCCCTCTGCCTGGCCCCAGAACCTCCAGGGGCCACTGGCTTCACATCAATTTTGTAATTATTTCAATGTCTTGAATCACAATGTCTATAATAGAATACCAGTAAGTCCAATCTAGTCCATAGCTCTTCCCCCCATCCTGAGGAGTCTGTAATTGTGATGTCCACTCCACCTTCAATTGAGAGGGGGCTTTTATCCCATGGGGAAGATGGATGGGATTATCCTGCCTGCAGACCTTCTCCATTCCCTGGGATGGCTGTTGTCCATCATCATCTCCCCACCAGTTGTCCTGGGTGAGCCCAAAGAGCTGTAGAGTGGGAGTTGCTGCTACATTGAGATTCTGGGTCCAGCTGGCACATGGAAAGCTCAAGGACTCAAGTCTCTGGATTTACACCTACAAACTCCAGCACCAATTATAGGTTTGAATAGAAGGAACAGATGAGCCATGTGCAGAGAAGACAAAGTTGAGACCAACTCTGTTGCTCTCAGGAGCACAAACTCCAAAGTAGGGCCCACTGGCAAGGCACCCAACTCTGGAGCTATCAACCCTGACATAGGACCTCAGTATCCCCAGAGCCCTCAGGAGTTCCACTATTTGTGGTGATATCTACTTTGGAAATCTATGAGATCCTACTGAGATGTGTGTAAACGTTATTTCTGGGATGACCTCCCAAGCCATTTTGAAGCCCCCTAGCCATATAAACTCATTTGTCTTTGCCTTTTCTCCCTTTTATTCAAGGTTTTTTCCAGTCACATTGCCAGTTGGTGCTTGGTAGCAATCCATCAGTGCCAGGGAGGCTGATCTCCGGGATTCATATCCCATGCTGGAAGGAAGGTAGTGCATTCATGTGCTGGGTTTGGCTTAGAGAGAGGCCACATTTGAATAACAAGGAGACTCTCAGGGGGCAACCCTTGGGCACCCCATAACAATAGGCTAAGTATCAATTTCAAGAGCAAAGATTCATAAGGCTAGTCATCAATATCAAGGGCCTATCAGTGGATCATCCTCCTTCACCAGTCACTGATCCTGCACTTGAGGGACTGTTGCTTATCCATTAGAGAATGTGGCAGAGCTCTCCAGGATGGGAATTCAGTATTCTCTCATTTATTGAGTGATTCTCCACCCATTGTGACAATGTCCCATGAACATGAACATTTTATATACCTTATATTTATACTCAGGTGAACTTCCTCCCATGCATACACCATCCCTGACACCACACACCAATGATCCTTCTCCACCCAGTTGTAAACCTTCTGTGATCCAAAGCTTCTTCAAAGATGCTGCCATTACAAAAGCTGAACACAATTAATAGGAAAATGAAATAATAATGATAACTTTAAATGTAAGAGAAAAAATACATAATTTTTTTTAAAAAACTGAAAATAAAATAAAATTAAAAGATTGGGATATTAAGAAAATGAAAAGTATATAAAATTTTCTTTTGACCTTTTGCTTTTCATCACTGCAATATCTGGTGTCCATTCTGTACCATGGCACCTGCTCCCACTCATTCACCAGTGTCTCAATATTTTTCATTTTGTTTCAAAGAACTTTTAGGTCATAGCAAAGTCACACACAGAATACAGGAGACTTTCAGATACCCAACATCCTCCCCCTTTCCTCCCCCCACATATTAATACCTTTTTATATGTGGATGGTAACATTGTTATAACTGATATACAAATAGTGAAACAATGCTACTAAACATTGTCAGTGATTTAAACTATGGTTTACATTTTAGACCATACACTTTTATAAATTTTGATGATATTTACCATGTCCTGTGTCCATCACTGTATAGTAATGAAGAACATTTACACTGACCAAAAAATACCCCTGTTTGATCTATACTTTTCTCCCAGCCTCATCCCACCGGGGCCGACGATGACCCCCTGGCTTGACTCGTTGGTTGACAAGATTCATAGTTACATGCAACAAGAGGTCTTGAGACACTGGTTTGTCCTCCTCTACTAGTAACAACCCTTACTCTTCAGAGATTCCGCACTTGTCTATTTCTGAGCAAATCAGTCCTCCTAAAGATGGGAGTCCATCTCCTTCCCACTCATTATGTGGGTCTCCATGCACTGATACAACACATTATGACAGAATGAACACTCAAACACTGCCTAGAACCATGTTCCAGGTGTGCCTTGTCCCAAATACCCCCCCAAACAACACCTTATGCCATTGACCCTTCCTTGTCCTATTGCCATAAAAGCATTCCTACCTCTATACTTTCAACCTCATACACACAATTCCCCAGTGTTCACCTGGTCCCTCTCCCAAAACTCCCCCCAGTATCTTTGACCCTCTAACCCACCCTTCACAATCTACCCACCTATTAACAAGGTGCACAACCCAACCCAATAATATCACTACCCTCCTGTCTTACTCCTTCAATGCACTACACTTTACCATAGATTACATCTGTATGGGTGATGGCTCACAACCTTCTCTTCTCTTTCTCTTTCTTGTAAGCCTATCTTACAGACAATATGTCTCTGAGACTGCTCAATTTCCTTAATTCATATTAGTGAGGTCATGTACTGTTCATCTTCAATGCCTGGCTTGCTTCACACAACATAAGATCTTCAAGATTCATCCATGTTATCCCACGTGCTAGCACTTTATTCCTTCTTACAGCTGAGTAATGCTCCATTATATGTATGTACCACATTTTGTTTATCCATTCATCTGTTGATGGGCACCTGAGTTGATACCAATTTTTGGCAACAGTGAACAATGATGCTACGAATATTGGTGTGCATATATCTGTTCATGTCTTTGCTTTCAATTCTTTGAATTTATACCAAGCATGGAATCACTGGATCATATGGAAGTTCTATAGTTAGTTTTTTGGGAAACCACCAAACTATCCTCCATAGTGGCTGAAACATTCTACATTTCCACCAGCATTGGATGAGTGTTCTCATTCCTCTTCATCCTCATGAACAAATATAGTAAGCTGTTTTTTTAATAGCCACCATTCTAATGGGTGTATCTATATTGGAACTTTCAATTCAGTTCCATTGGTCAATATGTTTTTCCTTGTGCCAATACCATGTAGTTTTGTCCACTGTAGATTTGTAATATGTTTTTATGACTTTTTTCTTTTATTAGAGAAGTTTTAGGTTTCTAGAAAAATCATATAGAAAATAGAGTTCTTAAAGACCTCCTTCCCCCAACCCACACACAGTTTTCCCTGTTATTAACATCGAGCATTATTCTGATAACCTTGTTACAGTTGATGAAACAATGTTATTATACTTATACTGTTAACTATAGACCATAGTTTACATTAAGGCTCATTGATGTACAGTCTTAAATATTTAGAAAAATGTTTTATACAGCTAAAGTGTTACCTTTAAACATTATCAAATATCTAATTCAGTGGTGTTAATTGTATTCACAGTGTTGTGCTACCATCATACAATCCATTACAAAAGCTTTACCATAAGCCCAAATAGATACTCTGTACCAAATAAGCATTAACTCCCCATTCCCTATCCCAAACCCTGTCCCTCGTAACTTGTTTTCTAGTTTCTGACTTTGAGTTTCCTTATTCTTATTATTTCATATCAGTAAGAAAACACAATAATTGTCCTTTTGTGTCTGCATATTTCACTCCATATGCTGTTTTCAAGGTTCATTGATGGTGTTGCATGTATCAGAACATCATTCCTTTTTATGGCAGAATAATATTCTATTGTATGGATATACAACATTTTTTTATCCATTCATCTGCTGTTGGTCACATGGATTGTTTCCATCTTTTAGCAATTGTGATTAATGCCACTCTGAAGATTGGTGTGCAAATATTTGATTGAACCTCTGCTTTCAATTCTTTGGGGTATACACCTAGAAGTGGGATTGCTATGTAATATGGTAATCTATACTTTCTGAGGAAATGCCAAACTGTTTACCAAAGCAGCTGCAACATTCTACATACCCATCAAACATGAACAAGTTTTCTTATTTCTCTACATCCTCTCCAATATATTTTTTTTATATTTTAGAAGATGCTTAGATTACATAAATGTTACCCAAAAATTACAGGGATTCCCATGTTCCCTACCTCCCACACCTCCCATAACCTCCCACATAAACATCCTTCATTAGTGTGGCACATCACCTACAATGGATAAACACATCCTGGGGCATTGCCACTAAGCATGGACTATAATTCACATTGTAGACCACACTCTTTCCCACACAGTTCTGCATGTTATATGCTGATTTGAAATGGCCTATATCTGTAGTTGTAATGTCACTCAGGATAATTCCCAAGTCCCAAAAAAGCCCCTGTATTACAACTGCTTTTCACTCTCCCTGCCCAGAAAGCATCCAGTGGCTACTATCTCCACCTTACTGTTGTAAATTCTTCCATTGCTTGAATCACAATATGCCTACAGCAGAATACAAGTAAGTCCACTTGTAGCTCTTTCCCCAATCCTGAGGAGTTTGGGAAGGTGATGTCCACTCCACCTCCAAGTGACAGAGGGCTTATATCCCATGAATATCATGGATGGGATTATCCTGCCTGCAGCTGAAGACTCTCTCCATTCCCTGGGATGGCCATTGTCCATCATCATCTCCTTACCAGGTGACTTGGATGAGTCCATTGAGCAGTAGAATAGGAGTTGCATCTCCACCGAGATTCCAGGTACAGCTGGCACATGGGCAGTCCAGAGGCTCCAATCTCTGGAAGTACACCTACAAACTCCAGCTTCACATACATCTTTGAATAGAAGGTACTTATGGACCATGTGCAGGGAGGACTTATTTGAGTCCAATTCTGTCACTTTCAGGAGCATAGATTCCAAAGTAGAGCCCACTGATAAGGCACCAATCTCTGGAGCTATCCCTACTTATATAGGAGCTGGGTGTCTCTAGAGCCCTCAGGAGCAACTCTCTGTGGGGTGATATGCACTTTGGTGTTCTATGAATTCCTACTGAGGTGTGCGTAAGCGTTACCCCTGGGATGACCTCCCGACTCTCTTTGAAGTCTCTTAGCTGTATGAACTCATTTGTCTTTACCATTTCCCCCTTTTATTCAAGGTCTTTTTCCAGTCATATTCCCAGTTGGCACTTGGTATTAATCCCTCATTGCCAGGGAGGCTCATCCCCGGCTGTCATGTCCCATGCTGGGGGTAAGGTAATGCATTCATATGCTGAGTTTTGTTTAGAGAGAGGTCACATTTGAGCAACAAGGAAGCTCTCAGGTGGCAACCCTTAGGTAGCCCATAACAGTAAGCTAAGTTTCAATTACAAGAGCAAAGACTTGTAAGAGTAGTTATCAATAACATGAACGCATTAGTGGACCATCCTCCTTTGCCAGACACTGATCCTGCACGCAGGGTACTGTTGCTGCTCCCATGGAGAATGTGGCAGAACTCTCCAGGCTGGGAATTCAGTATTCCCTCATTCATTGTGTGATTGTCCACCCACTGTGACCATGCCTCACACATGTAACCTTTCTGTTTCTTGGTGAATAGGTCCTCCCAAATATGGGGGTCCATCACCTTCCCACTCACTATGTGGGTTTCCACTCCTCAACACAAGATATTATGACAGGATGAGCACTCACATCCTCACCAGAAGCTTACTCCAGATGCACCCCATCCTGAATGCCCCCCAACCTACACCCTAAACCAGTGACACTACCTTGTCATATTGCCATAAGAGCATTCCCACTACTGCACTTTCAACCTCATACCCACAAATCCCATGGTCACCTAGTCCCTCTCTCATCTCTCCCCCCCAGTATCCTGGGTATTCTAATGCACACTTCCTAATCAACACACCTGTCAACCGTGCACCACGAAACCCAGTAATATCACTGCCCACCTGTCCTATCCTTCAATATGCAACTATACTCTATCACTTTACCATAGATTATGTCCATATAGGTGATGGCCTACAACCTTCTCTTCTCTTTCTCTCCCCTGTTAACCTATCTTTCAGACAATGGTTTTCAGAGACTGTGCACTTTCCTCAATTCATATCAGTGAGGTCATATATTGTTCATCCTTCAATGCTTGGCTTGCTACACTCAACATTAAGTCTTCAAGACTCATCCATGTTATTCCATGTGTTAGCACTTTATTCTTTCTTACAGCTGAGTAGTATTCTATTGTATGTATGTACTACATTTTATTTATCCATTCATCTGTTGATAGGCACTGGGACTCATTCCAAATTTTGGCAATTGTGATCAATGCCGCTATGAACATTGGTGTGAATATATCTGTTCGTGACTTTGCTTTCAGTTCTTCAGGGTATATATCCAGCAGTGGATTCACTGGCTCATATGGAAGATCTATTGCTACTTTTCTGAGGAACTGCCAAACTGTCCTCCACAGTAGCTGGATCATTCCACAATTCCACCAACCATGGATGAGGGTTTCTTTTCCTCCACATCATCTCCAACACTTATAGTCTGCTGTTTTTTTAATAGCTGCCATGCTGATGGGTATAAC
>JAQZBX010052845.1:0-19038 GCA_029593785.1 Cabassous unicinctus | reverse complement strand
TTTTTTTTTTTTTTAATCTTTTTTTCACTGACTCTCCAAGCTTATGTTAAACCCATCCAGTGAATTTTTCATTTCAAATATTGTATTTTTCAGTTCTAAACTTTTCATTTGGTTCTTTTGTTTCCTAATTTCTGCTGAGATTCCTCATATGTTTATTCAATAAGGTCACCTTTTCCTTTAAGTCTTTGAACATATTTATGTTCTTTAATGTTGGACATATTATGATAGCTTCTTTAACATCTGAGTAATCTCTAGGTCTGTTCCTACTGAATTCTTTTTTCTTGATTATTTTGTCACATTTCCTGATTGTTGACATGTCTAGTAATTTCCTATTGTATTTTGGACATTGTGGGTTATACAGAGGAAGAAATCTAGATTATGCTGTCTTTCTTTAAAGGGCATTGAGTTTTTGTTCTGGCTGGACAAAACAGTTAATTTACTGGAAGATGTCCTTAATCCTGTTAAAGTTTGGTTTAGCTTTCTTTAGGGTAAACTTAGAGTAGCACTCCTAAGGCATTGTCTTTCTGGTATCTCAGCCGAATGTTTGGGAGTACTAACTAGGTCTCTCCACTCTGTCTGGTGTAGAAGCCCAACATCTCCCAGCACAGTGTCTCATCTAAAATGCTCATTCCATTATAAGCCTACTTGAAGCTACTCTATGCAAGGCCTCCTGGAGTCTTTTGTATGTGAAGCCCAGCCTTTAACCAAAGATCTACAGGAACTCCCACTCAGACTTCTGTGTGCCCCTCTCCTTCTTCAAGAACAGTCTCCTTCTCTCTGGTACCCTACCCATCAAGTTCCAGTTACTTCAACATCCTAGAAGTTTGATTTTTGCTTTCTCTGCTAAATGAGACTGATAGAATCTGCTTGGGCTTCCTTTCCTTATTGAGGTGCCCAATAAATGTAAGACTTAATGAATGAATTCCTTTCCAGCCTAATCTGCCACTTCTCAGCCTTTACATTCCAGCAACATCAAGCAGCATCTGTACATTACAGTTTCCCACTTTTGAGTCTTTTCTTATATTGTTCCCTATGCCTGGGATGCCCTTCCTTTGGCTCCATCTGACAAACTCCTACTTACCCCATCAAATGCATCCTGGTAAAAGGAGGATGCCCAGGCCTTGGAGTCAGACTCTCATGGGTTCAAATAATAACTCCTCCACACTCTACCTGTGTGACCTTAGGCAGATTAAAATCTTTTGGCCTCTTTCCTCTTCTATATAATAGGAATAAAAGCAGCTGCCTTGTAGGACTGTCATAAGGACCAAACAACATGATGTACAGGAAAAGCCTGGCATACAGTAGGTTCTTAATGAGAGGTGGCTATTATTGGTCTTGGAGACTAACTGCTGAGAATTCTCTCCCCCAAGAAGCTCTTCCTGACATCTCTGTCTAGAGTTGGTTGCCCCTTATCTGTACCCCTTCAAACATCCTGGGCTTACCTCTCAACTCCATATTTTTGCACTATCAGCTTATGACTGAGTCCTTGAGAGTGGAGGCAGGTTGTATTCAACTGTGCATCTCTGCCCCACACACATTTGTTGTACGCAACTCAAGTGGCCATTCTCTCAGAAGACAGGAGCCAGTTACATAGACAGTACAATCTATTACGCCTTTAACATGTGTTAGAGAGTTGCAATAGTTCAGGAATTCCCCTTAGTCCAGTCCTGCAAAACTATAATTGAAGATACATGCTGCATTAAGCATTGCTTGTATCAGTCCTCATGGAAAGGCAGTCGTGCCTTGCCACTAATAAGCTACTGACATTTCATTTTCATAGCATCAATGCCTCATTATTACTTGCTGCTCCTGCCATGAGACCATAAATACCTTGTACATGCATTAGGCTTTTCTGCTCACACAGCACTCTCATATCCGAGATTGTACTCAATCCTCATTCTCTGCATTAACTCAGGTACCTGACTCCTGTGCCATTGCCCTTTCCAATGGACTTGTGAAGCAGATACTGTGTGATGGTGATAATGATGATGAAGACAAAAGCTAATGTCTATCGAGACATTACTATGTTCCAGACACTCTGCACATTGCATCTCATTTAACCATCAACACTGAAAGATAGATATTTTATTCCCATTTAACAAAGAGGAAACAGAGGCTCAGGGGGATGACAGACATGCCCAAGGTCACATGAATGGTAAGAAAAATCCTGGCCTTCCTGACTCTTCACCCCATTCTCTTTTTAGCTGACAGTTCACAGTGATTGGCGCTGCTCCTCTCTGCCTTAGGGGACAGGTGGATACCCACCTGACCTCGCCACAGTTGCTTTGTGGCTCTCAAGGCTCTTGAAGCCCTGGGGAATGTACTTTTAAAGGAATGTGACTATCTGTGACAGAATGACCATAAGATGGGCTGGACGGGTAGGGCAGATGGGGCAACCAGGACATCTGGGAGGGGCAAGGGCTGCTTCACACAACCATTGTCATGACACAGGTCACTTGTTGAAGGTCAGTTGGAACCAGAACACGTACCAGATCTTTACATGATTATCTTCCTTCTTTCTTCACAACAACCCTGTGGGGTAAGCATTATTCCTATTTTACAGATGAGGAAACTGAAGCCAGCAAAGCTCAGTAAACTGCAGCTCCCAAATAGGCTGCTGCCTCTGGCCTCCAGACCTGTGCCCGCCCTCGGCCTCTTTCCCCACCTGGTTGCCTCCTGGTCACTGTTCGGTCCAGCTGGGGCACCACTGTCCCGGCCTGTAGCACCCCCAGCCTGGGTTGGGAGCCCTTCCTTAAATCCACCGTGGGACTTCACACATTGCCCTGTCCTTGCCTGTTTTCTGCCCTGGCTTTCCATACCTGGCTCCACATTATTAAAAAGAGTTAGTAAATATAAAATGCTTGGCACATAGTAAGAGATCAATAAATACTTTTATTGTCCCCATTGCTTACCACAATATCAGGCACACACCAAGCACATGCCAGGCCAAAGAAAATAAGTCATATTAAGGAATGAATAGCTGCCATGCAGCCACACAATCACAGAGCCAGGAGTACAACACTGCCTGTCCTGGAAGTCCATGTACCAACCCTTTGGCCCCAGCTGAGATGCCCTGACTTCCAGACGGCCGCCCTACCATCGGTCAAGCCTGGTGCGCAGTGGGGCGTGGCTCTCAGCACAAGATCTGGCAGAGGCCTCAAGTCACATACTGACCGACCTTGGGCCCAATCCTGAGGGCAATGCCCCTGGGAAAGTCAGATGATGCACCCTGGGAAAGGAGGGCCCGAGATCTGTCCTCCTCACAGTTGTTGAAGGGTGAGGCAGACGCTCTGGAATTTTGCTTGGAATTCTCCAACATAAAATGCTGGCCCTCCTCTTCTGAAAAGAGCAGGGATTTAAGCCCAGACTTGACAACTGGCCTCCACTGGTTATCTGAGCCAGCTCTCTCCTCTTGCTGTCCCCCCACCCCGGGGAACTTTCATTTTGGTCCAGGCCTTACTCTCCATCCATCCCACCATCCCCACTCTACTGCGTCTTTCTTCCTGAGCCAGCCTTTCCTGGGATGCAAATTCTAGGCTCCTTAGCACCTATTCCCATCCTGCCTCATGAAGCAGCCCCAGCTCCCAGCAATGCAGCCTGAGGGAGTCTCAGCCCCCAGCCTTCCCTCCCCAGCAATCACCTTTGCAGAGGGGGACTGCACCTCCAGATGCTTCGAGATGCAGGTTTAACCCTTCCTCAGCCAATCCTGGCCAAGGCAGACCCACCTGCCCAGACTAGGAATTGTGAGTCGTAGCCTTCTCCCCCAATCTCATTGCATTGGCCAGATCATCACCCTCTTTTCCTTCCTCGTCCTCCTCCTCCTCTTCCTCTTCATCACTGCTGGACCTTAGTAAGGACTTACAATATGTCAGGAAGTGTTTGGAGCACTTTCTATAGGTAAACTCATTACATAAGACTAGATCCCTGAACTAGTTTGCAGGACAAGGGCCTGGTCCTAGAAAACTGGTCCACTTGGTGGAGACCTGGAGACCCCCACTCAGGTAACTAGATGCTGTATCCATCAAGGATAGAACACCTGGGACCGTATGACCTGCCCTCCAGATACTGCCAATTGCCAGGTCCACCCACTGAATTGGATTCTCTTGAGCATTAACACTGGCCCAGACCAAGTTCATTCAAATACCTGGATACAGGGTGTGGATTGTGGGACCTGGCCTCAGGGCCAGCCCAGCAAGCCAGTGCGCCTTGGCTTCCTCCCCTTCCCCAGGTCCTTGCTTGTAGGCCTTGTCTTCTATATTCATAATATTCTGTTTCTTTTATTCAGCAGACACCTTTCAAGCACTTGATATGCACCAGGCGCTAGGAAGCAAAGGTAAACCAGACATGAGCTCAGCCCTCAAAGACCTTCAGCCTCACGCACAACAGACCTGGACGAAGGCAGCAGCAACTGGGACGTGTTGATGGGGTGAGGGCCCAGGGTCACAGGATGTGGTGGAGCCCAGAAGACAGGACTCTAAATCAAATGCGGGGAGGGTGTCTGGGAATTCTCAGATGAGTGATGCTTGAGCTGAGAAATACAAAGGACAGAAAATCAGTAATGAGAAAAAGCAAGGGGCAAAGGTTGGTTTGGTCTATTCCAGGTCAAGGGAAGTGCTCGAGAGAAATAAAGTGGAATGACATGGTCAAGCTTAGGCTTTTCATTGTTTGTTTGTTTGTTTTCCTAACATTTCTGGAGAGATTTTCTGAGTGCCCAGGCCTGAGTTCACTGCCTCACATGGATTATTTCATGTAATCTTCATGTGACAGTTGATCTCATATGTCAACTTAGCTAAATTATGGTGTCCAGTTGTTGGGTGAGGCAAACTCTGGCCTGATTGCTACTATGAGGGTATTTTGTAGATGGACTTGAGTCTATAATCAGCTGATGATTGCATCTATAATCAGCAAATGAGATTGCCCTCAGCAAAGAGGGGAGTCTCCTTATCCAATCAATTGGAGGTCTTAAAGCCAGACTGAGGGTTTCAGAAGTCAGGAATTTCTGCCTCTGCTTCCACTAGCCAGGTTCCCCTGGGGAACTTGGTTTCACCTTTATTGGAGTCTCCAACTGCTACATGCCCTACAGAATTCAGACTTCCCCGGTTTCCTTAAAGGAAGGAGTTACAAGCTCAGATCTGGAATTTTCAAAAGATAAATCTGGAAAGTGTTAGAACATTCTCTTTGATGTTCCAGAGCAGAAGGGAAAAGTCCTTGTCCATGCCTGGGCCAGCAGGTAAAGGGCAATTAGCGCCCCCGTGAGGCTGGAGAGGGGATGGCAGTGGTAATGAACACAATCCCTCCTCCCAAGCAAGGCCCCACCGTCCCTCCCCATTAAGAAATTGCCCTCTAATGCTAACTTCCCAGGGCCTGGCATTTTATTAAGGAAAGTGACATTTTCCTTCAGGTTTATCGCCCTTGGAAAGCCTAATGAGCACCACCTAATGAGCAGCAAGGGCCTCCAGGGTGCAATGAGACACGCTATGACCATCTTTGACTCGCCCTGCTCTTTTCCAGAACAATCTTAATTAAGTAGAAGGTGCCAGTAGCTCTAAAAGAATTTACCAACTGCCTCTCAAAGCAACTCTGATTAATAGCAGAGGCACAAAAGTGTCACCATAACCAGGTCACATGACATAATACAAATGACTGTCTGTGGCTATTTTTAAGTAATGTTTATTAGCCTCTCTCTAATAAATGCAATTCACAGCCGCTTGCAGCCTGACTTACACATGCCTCCTGGGGCTTAGCTCATTAACACACTCAGAGAAGAAATGGCTTGTCTCCTCAGCTTGCCCATTCCAGTTCTCCTTTCTAATGAGGCCAGGTTGTGAAACTCTTCAAGAGAGACTTTCTCCATTGTCTCCAGTACAAATGGTCTTAAATGCTCAATTTTTAAAAATTATCACAGAAGCCACAGCACGAATTCATGTTAGAGAGCTTGGGGGCAGAGCTGGAGAAGGAAACAGTGACTCCTCCGTGTTCACGTGAACAAGAGCCTCAGAAGGTGGGGGGAGAGGAAGAGGCTGGGAGGGGACTTTGATTTGGAGGCCTTTAAACATATCACACTACAACTGGCCTCTCTAGGGAGCAGTGGAAGAGCTCGAGGCTGGGAGACCAGAGAGCTGAGGTCTAGTTCGGCTCCTGAGGTTGGACTGGAAGACCCCTGGAGGCCTCCTAAGCTCTTAACAGCCCGATCCTCTCCATTTCTCAGACTAATGACCAGATTCAAAGACAAAGCACCTCAATCAATAGACGCCTTTCAATCCAGCCTATGAAGTTTATCAGATCTAGGGTCAGCAACCTTGGTCTGGAAGGGCCAGGTGGTAAGTATTTTAGGCTTTGCAGACCAAAAGGCACACTCAAGGATATTGTATAGATACTTACATAACAAAAGAGGGCGAATTTCCATGAATTATTATTGATAAAATTCAAAATGTAATAATTGAAAACACTATTTTGTAATATAGATATACTAATCAGAAGAATGGAATTCTTTTCTCATAAGGTAGCATTTTTCTTAATTGTGGTTCAAAGTTAGTGCTCCCTACAACAAAATGATTGCAAATGTTCATCTGTGATAGCCATTCTTTGCTCACGGGCTGTACAAAAATAGCCGGTGGGCTAGATTTGGCCTGTAGGTCACAGTTAGCTGACCCCTCGATTAGAATAGAGTCTAAGGATTGGGCACTGCAGTCAAACTGCCTGTATTTAAATCTTCTCTGTGCCAATCAATGATCAGCTGGAAAGTTACATAACCTCTTGAATCAGCTATCTACTGTCACAAGAATACTGCAAAACTTCAGTGGTGTGCAGCAAGAAATGTTTATTTAGCTCACGGATCCGTGGGATCCTGTCGATCTGGGCCGGGCTTGGCTGATCAGGGTGGGCTCACTCATGTCCCTGTGGTCCATTGCAGATAGGCTACGCAGCTTTGTTGATCTTGGCTGGGTTTGCCCACAGGCGTGAGGTTCGGCGACCTGTTGGCTGGTCTAGGGTGGCACTGGTTAGATGGCTGGAGAAACTAGGCACTGCTCCACATGCCTCTCACTCCTGCCAGGCTAGCCCTGGCGTGTTCTTCATGCAGCACAGTCAGAGGGGCAAAAGCCAGCCGACCCCGTTACACAAGCACCTTCCAAGCCTCTGTTTGTACCCCACCCACCAACCTCCCATTTTCCCACAGCAGGCCACAGGGCCGCAGACGCAGAGTGGGAGGGCAGGACCCAGTTGTATGGCAAAGGGTGTGGACGCAGCAAGAGGGTGAAGGCTGGACCATCGATGCAGCCACTCTGCCTCACCTCTCTTTGCCCATTTCTTGATATAAAATAGTGACGATAATAGGAACCACTTCAAAACACAAACTAGCACTTTGGAAACACTCAAAAAATGTTAGCCATTATCATTCCTCGGTTTACCTACTCTGGGTACCAGAAATCTAACATCTGGTAGGAACTACGCATTCAAAAGGACTATAGATAAAAGTACCTGGAAGGAATTATTTACTCAGGGGCTATTTTAAAGCCTTCTCTATGTTAGGTAAGGATCACAGATGCCAAGGCATGTTTGGTGGTGTTCTCTTCTACCCACTAAGGAACTGCAGATTAGGTGAGAAAAGGGTCCCAGTCCCTCAGGGACATCTGTGTGAGTTGGCCCCACTCTGCCAGCCTGGGATGGCTGCTGCTGGTTTCAGAGCACTCTGTAGCATCCTCTCAAGGCTCAACATCTTCCTCGGTTGGCTGCTACGAAGGCTTTGCTTCTGCCTTGGCCAGCTGCTGCTGGGGACACTCAGCCCCCTGCCTCTTTGACCTGAGCTCTCTCCTTGCTCATAATGATTGTGTCGATAGGAGGGAATTCCCAAGCCTCTTCTCAGGAGGTAAGTATCTCCGCTTTGAGTATGACCCCAAAAGAGTCCTTGTTATTGGAGAAGAAGGGATAACTTTGAGCCTGTCATATAACATAATGAAGCAGCCCTTCTGCAACACTGCCTCCAGGGTTGTTGTTTAATCATTTCTTGTCCAATGTCCTATGGGATACAAATACTCCATTTTAAGAAATCCAACATATGAAAGCCCACAATGCAAATCATTAAAAGGTGTGACAGAGATTGCTAGTCATCTAGCTGTTCCCCAATATGCATCTTTTTTTTGTTGATTGGTAATGGAACCCCTGATTTTAAGCTGAAAACATGACTGTCCTGAATAAGGATTGTGTTTTCAGACTCCTATATATCTAGGTGTGGCCATCTGATTATGTTAAGGCAATAGGAGGCAAGCAAGAGTGTCATTTGGTACTTTCAGAAAGAGTTCTTAAAGGGAAGAATGTACTCTTCTTTTTCTCTTCCTTTTTCCTGCTGGCGAATATTGATGTGATGGCTGGAGTCTACGCAGTTATTTTGAACCATGAGGTGAAAAGGAACATACATTCTTAGGATGGTGAGTTCAAGGAGCTAGAAGGAGGCTGCGCCCAGCACATGGAGCACCATACCAACCCCAGACTTCCTCTTTCTGAAGAGAGAAATACATTTCTACCACATTTAAGTCCCTGTTAATTTGGGATTTCTACAATTCTCAGCTGAACCTAACCCCAACTAAAGCACCGCCTTCCTCAAAATGGTAAGTTTCTTTAATGCACCTAAAATTAGTTTTAATATACATAAAGTCAGCAAGTAATTTTCATGAGCCCTGAGGCTCTAAGAATGAAGCAAAAGTCAAAGATGTGAACGTAGGCAAGTCACTTACCTTCTTTAGGCATCACTGATCATGTCTGTAATTTGCATGTTATTTTAGTTTACCAAACCCAAAGCCATTCCCATTTATGTTCGCTTGTGATCTTCCCAGGCAAATAAATACTATTATTATTCCCCTTTACAGATGAGGAGATTGAGGCTCTGGGAGTTTAAATAATTGCCCCAGATCATACAGCTGGTTAGAAGCTGTCATTCAAAACTAGATGGGGACCTCTAGGTCCATGCCCTCAGCCAGCTGCCTTCCATCTGCCCATGCCCCCTTCATCTTCATCTCTCCTCCTCAGTCCTGCCAGAGTGCTCTTTATAATCCACAAATGCACAATGCCGCTCTCTTGAGTAAAACCGTCCAGTGCCTCCCCACTGCCCCCAGAATGAATTCCAAGTGTCAGCACGGCTCATGGGGGCCTCCATGGCGGAGGCTTTCCCACTGCAGCCTCATCTCCTGTATCTCCCCTTCTCTCCTCCAGCCGCGCCCAAGAACACACAGAGACACAGCCGGGAAACAGTACTGGGATACAAACCCAGCTCTGCCTGACACCAGAGTCCAAGTGTTTTTCTCCTGAATCATGAGCCCCTCCCCTCCTCTCCCAATTACTCATTACTTTTATAATCACACCGGAGGGAAAGAAGAGCTGCTAATACCAGTCCCCAAAACACAGGCAGCAGCACAGGAGAAGACAGGATTTGCTTGCTGGGGAGTTGGGATGGAAGAGGGGATTATCCCTGGGCAAGGTGATGGGAGCTGGATTTCTAAGTCTGACGAGGCCTTTGCCAGGCAGGCAGAGGGGAAAGCATTTCAGGGAGAGGAAGCTGGGTGTGCAAAGGAAGGAGGCGGAAACAGCTAAGAGCCAGCAGGGGACCACGGGATGGTCAACCTAAAACTGAAAACACGGTGCGGAGACGCTGCGAGCGCCGGGCTCTCCTGGGTGTCTGCAGCCTGTGCCTGTCCTGCAGCATACTTATAACCCAGACCAGGAGCTCCGGGAGGGAGGGCAGGGACCCTGTCTCCGGCAATTCTGATCCCCAGTGCCCAAGTCTTGGCACCTAATCTGCATTCAGTGAATGTTTGTTGAGTGTCTAAATGAGCAAGTGCCGCCTCAACCACACTGCAGGGACTATCAGACCAAATTAGCCTTTGCTCCATTATACTCTTGAGAAAGCTGTTCTCTTTGAAAAGTTATAAAGGATAGCTGGGGGTCTGGGCGGTCAACCTTGGTATTAGCAGCAGCTCTTCAAGCTCCTGAAGGCTTTGATGTTTCTGAGTAAAGTAAATGGCAAAATCCTCTTTCCCTGAAAAAGCTCAAAGGCAGACCGGTTTCCAGGCAGAAGCCATTCAGCGAAGACCCTATTGTAAACAAGAAGAAACAGAGTTCAGCAAGTTCTCCGTAGGATGAAAGTCACCCGCACATATCAGCATGGGGGACTGCCGTGGAAAACTGCAGATTGTCTCTCTTTTTATTCATTCATCCAACAAATATGTACCGGGTCACCCTGGCCAAGCACGGTGGAGTGTGGCCGTCTCTTGGTTTGGGTTCTCTCAAAAGCAGAGCACGAGACCAGGACTTGGGTGAGGGTGATTTATTTGGGAGGTGATGCCCAAGGAGGGGCAGGGAGCTGGGAGAGTGAGGCAGGCGGGGGGAGCAGCTATGGGTACACTATGGAGCCAGCTCCTGCTGTGGGCGACTGGGCCTCAATCCACTGCGGAGCCCCCTAGGAGTTCTGTAGTATCCTCAGAACTGTCCCTGCAAAGCAGAGGGGGCTTGGGCATGTGTCCGCGACCCCGCCCTCTTGTTTGGGTGGCCTTGGAGGCATCAATCCATGCACTTCCGGGTGTGCCGGCTAGGTGGGCTTCCTTGGCTCCCAGGCAGTGCCTCCCCCTGCCCCCCACATGTTCAGGCACCTCCATCTCCCCGAGGAGGGCTGAGGGGATGCAGCACAGGATGCAGGCAATGAACAAAAGAGCCCAAGGCCCTGCCCTCATGGAGCCTACCTCCTAAGGAAGGAGAGGCTTGATAAATAAATAAGGCAATGTAAGGAGAAGGGAAAGCTGGCAGGGGTGGGCTGACCCTTTAACTAGAATGGTCAGGGTGGGTCTTGGTGAAAAAGTGACACATGAGCAAAGACTTGAGAGAGGCGAGGGGGTGAGCCCTGCTGATATCTGGCAGGGGTGGGGTGGGGGGAATCAGTCCAGCAGAGGGAACAGCAGGGAGCGGCGCTGGAGGTTTGGAGACAGCAAGGAGACGAGAGGCAGAGTAATAAGCCCTTTAGGAGGGGAGGAGGGAGCGACAAGCCCCGCAGCACTTGGTTTGTCCATTTAATAATGCCTTATCAGGCACTCAGCGCTGGACACTGCCAGGTGCCTGGATTCCAAGATGAATAAAACAGAGTCTCTGCCCCCAAGGCTCTCACAGTCAGTGGAGGAGACTGACGTGTAATTCGATGAGAGAGATGATTCCTTACGGGATTGCCCCATGAGCGCATAAGGCTGAGAGCTTTACACGCATTATTTCTAACATTCCCCTTAACAGCCCAGCAAAGTGAATACCTGCATCCTCACCTGACAGTCAGGGAAACTGAGGCACAGAGAGGTGAAGGGGACTTCCCAGATTCAGCCCAGATTCAGGAGACACCAAACTCGGAGATCTTCTCACCAATTCCTGCTGCCTCCCTGACTGCACAGAATGACAGCCCAGTATGAGGGGTGCCCCCCCAGGAGGAGCCAATGAGGTGGAGGGAAGGGACATCTGGCAGCGGCTGGATAGGAATCAGCCAAGGTGACAAGAGAAGGGATTCCAGGCCAAAGAAACAGCATGAGTAAGGGCAGGGAGATGTGAGACCGAGAGCTGCCTGCGGGGGAAATTCAGAAGCACTGAGGGCAGAGGCAGTGGGGAGGGAGCAGCGGGGGGAGACAGGAGTGGAGGGGGCGGGGCGTGCTTGCTTGCTGTGTTAAGGAGTCTTCTGGGGAGTTTTAAGCAGGGAAGAGAAATGACCCTATTTGCAGTTTAGGGGTTATGCATGTTTCCCCTCCCTCTATTAGAAGGTGAGATCTTGGAAAAATAGGACCCATTCTCCTGCATCCTGATGTCTCCTGCTTGGCCCAGCACCTATTGGTGCTCAGCTGCATCCAGGAGATGGTGCTGGTTCTCCCAACCGGTCTGGGGTTTGGACTTGACCAACCAGCCAAAGGAGCGGCCTGCCAAGCGGTTGTAACAGAATATTTTCTTGGATCCTATCTGTTTGAACTTTCCTGTGAAGCAGGAAATGGCAATGAGGTAGGCTGCTGTAGCTATCGATCAGACCCAGTTCCGATAACTTTTCCCAAAATTTTGGTCTTCTTTCTGGATTTAAGAAAGGAAGGCGAGAGAGGGAAGACAGGGATGGTTTCAAGCTAAATTTTAAAATATGGGCTTCTTCTAGACTCCCACCATGTCCAAACATCTGGCTTTAAAGGGATTTGGACCAAAGGGCTCTTGGTGAAAGAGCTAATTCAGAGTGGCAAATCTGTCCACACAAACCCACGTAACACATCCCGCTCAGCTGGGACGTGGGTCACCAGTGTGTGGGACGGACCTCAGAAGGACAAGGGATGTCTTGGGCAAACCCCAGAAGACACTAGACTTGACCCTCCCCACGCCTGATCAATCCTCAATCCAGGACAACGTCTTCTCTGGACAGATTCACAGCTGACCAGCCAGTTGTGACATTGACAATGACACATTTAAAGCAAGCAGAGGCAGTGAACAATTCAGGTAACACC
Organism: Cabassous unicinctus; assembly: GCA_029593785.1. Classification (NCBI taxonomy): domain Eukaryota; kingdom Metazoa; phylum Chordata; class Mammalia; order Cingulata; family Chlamyphoridae; genus Cabassous; species Cabassous unicinctus. The sequence continues at coordinate 6,541 of JAQZBX010052845.1, read as the reverse complement.
AATGTCTTCTTAATTAGCTGAATGTTATTTGCAGCATTTCAAAACCTAAATGGTCTGTATAATTTCATAGTTCAATAGTGAGTGCTTCTTTACTAGTCAAAAGCATTTCCTTTGCTTTCTTTGTGTTTTGCTAAAAAGATCCTTGGTGCCAATTAGCACTCTGACTAAAGGGCAGTGGTTTTTTTATTTTTTTCCCCTTCTATCCTTCAAAATAATTAGAGATAGCCCCCCCTTTTTTTAACAGTTACCATGTGCCAGGCTAAGTATTTATATGAATTATCTCAGTTAATCCTTCCAAGAACTCTGTGATCTAAGTACTATTATAATCCCTTATAGTCAGGGGAAAGGAATTGGGCTCTAAAATTTAGGAAACTAGCCAAATATCCCACAGCTAGCAAGAACCAAGTGATCTGATTCAAGAGCTGATGTCGACCAGCATGAAGCTCTTTCTACGTAGAACTTGGCTGATTTACAGAGAGACAGAGGCTGGAGGAAAGTCTTCTGGATCCTTCTGGAGCCTTTCGATTGTCTGCAGTGATGTAGATGAATCAGATGTAAAACATCCTGGTTGCTGCTTCATTTTATGCCTGTGGCCGCACCTCTAGAGCCCACAGACCTGCCCTAACCTGGTTCCCTAGAAAAGAGGACCTGAAGCAAAGCTCATGTAATGGCACATTTTAGGGGGTGCAATCCCAGGTCGGAAAGAGTGAGGGAAAATAGGAAGAGACGCGGAGAAGGAAGGAAAGCAAATAAATGTGGTGCTTTGCTGAGCTGGCCACAGTTTCACGGGAGCACAGCCAGTTGCTCAGTCACACAAGAGATCTTTACACAGGCCATCTGGAACCATGGATGGGGAAAGGGACAAGAATTACCCACTGGGTCTTTCCGGCCCCTTGTCACTCATGATCAAAGTTCATCCTGCAGGGACTCGTTTCCCCCCCCCATCCCCCACCCCCACTTTCAGGTTGTGTTCCTCAGCCCCCAGCAGCTAATGGGGAAACCAGATCCCACTCCCTGTGGTACGGTGCTGCATCTGAGTATGCAGTTGGTGGTAGAAGCCAAAACCTCCATGAGTTTGGCTGGACTTGGCCCCAGAGCTGCTGTGGCCTCTGCCAAGGTGGGCACAGTGGAGGCCACATTGAAGCTGAGCTCTGAAACTGGGGGAGGCTGAGACAGCAGTGGTGTGAGGAGATGGGGCAACGAGGCAAAGGCTGCCCCCTCCTCTGAGCAGCATTCATGGGCCGAGGAGGCAGGTGGGGCCAAGCAAATGCAGGGAGGTCAGGAAATTGGGCCCAATACGGTCCACCCCTTGCATCCTTCAGAGTTGCTCACATCCTCCTGTGATATTTGGACGTGATTTGAGAGGGCAGATGCCAGGAGGGGTCAGAGCTCTGACTTGGTCCTAGGACCCCTGTGTGGCTGTTCATTGGGTCTTCTTTCACCTCTGCCAGTCTGACAAGCACATCCTGGGCCTGATTTTCAGGAGAGTCTGCTTGTGGATGCCCAAAAATGAGAGGCATCCCTAAAGTTGCCAATTAGCTGCCCTGAGCCTATCGTTTTTCTTTGCAAAACCTCTAGAACTGTCACAAGAAGCCACCAAACCCCACATAGTAGTGAGAACCAAGTGATGTGATTCAAGAGCTGATGTTTATGATCCTTATGATTGTCACCCCTCAACATAGGTGAAGTGCAGCAGCCACCTGATCTCCCCCAAAGCCTTGTTTTCCACCTGCACCTCATTCCATTAGCCATAGGCGAAAGCCCTAATAATCGTGATGTCACTGTGTGCCAGGAACGACCCTGCTTACCACCAGCAACAGGCTCCTATTGCCTTCAGATAGAAAGGAAAGCCAAGTCTTCAATCCAAAGTCCCACCCTGAAGGTCTGCCTTCTAGGGCTGCTGGTGGTACCAACTGTCTGAGCCCTGGTTCCCCAGGAGACGGAGCCCGGAGCAATGCTCACCTGCTGCTACTTTACTAAGGGATGAAATCCTCAGGCAACAAAAATGAGAGGAAAAAGGAAGTGAAGCAGGGAAGGAGGGCAAGCAAATACAAGGCTGTGCAATATCAAGCTGGCCACATCTTCAGAAGACACTGCCAGTTGCTCAGCTACTGGACATTTTCTTGACAGGCCAAATGGAACCACTGCACTCCATGGGCTGGATGGCTCGCATCTCTGATCTTTCATTGGCCACAATTTGCTGCTATAAGGTCTTAACTCCCCTGCACCTCCGTGTAGAGTCACCGCCCCCTCTAGGCAGACCCCATGTGTCCTGGTGGGGCCAGCTATCTGAGTCTGGAAGGGGTGAGAGGGGCCAGAGCCTCCATAGGTCCTGCCTTGACATTGGGGGATGAGTGGGGGGGAGGGGGGCATGTGATAGAGCCTGGTGGGGCCATTTGACTCTCAGGAGGTGCATAGACTGGATCTAATACAGAAGTATTGATTGAATAATGCAGGTTTTCCAACATGCAAATGGCAGGGTTTCTAGGAGTGTTCGACCTCAAGTCAGGGTCCCTACTTCTCAATCCTGGGTGACCAGCAGTGTGATCCTGGGTAATTCACAACGGCTCTGAAGTTGTCAAATGGGGCAATTATGGGGCAATTACATTTACCGTGCAGAGTCATGAGAATAGAATTAAAATATGCCGTAAAGAACTTTTTAAAGTGGCCAGCAGCTCTATGTATGAAACTCATGGGTTGTCGTCATAGCTACACATTCAAGTGTGTTGAGCTTAGGCTGGAAAGGCTTTAAAATTCCCAGTGTTAATGTGACCTCAGCTGACCAAAAGCTGCTCAATCTTGTGCCTTCCTCCCCTGCTTCAAATTGTTCGGTGAGAGAAATTCACCTAGGAGAGCTCCCTGCCCCGGTCATCTGCTTCCCATCCCTTGACCCCTGACCATCGTCCCCTAAAGGGGAGTGATGCTATCCAGTGTCCACTGTCTAATGTCCAGCACCAAACGCTCTGGCCGGTCCTTAGCATGTGCTCGTGGACACGATGTATGGAACGAATGAATGGATGAATGAACAAATAAACACGTCCCCACGTCTTCGCCCAAGGGCCTCACACTTGAAATGCTCTCCCACCCGCAAGAGGCCATCTCATGGAAGCCTTGCCTCCCGACTCCCTCCGGCCCCCATTCCTTTGCCCTCCCATTACAGCGAAAGCCCTTTTCATCACACCACAGCTGACAGTGCAACGTCCATTGGACAATCTCATGGCAACGGCTGATTTTACCATCTGTCTCCCTGACGAGACCCAAGTCCTTGGAGGGAAGGGACAGAGCCTGGTTCAAGTGTGTCCCCCAGCATCTCGCTGGTTCTGATGAAGATCTGCAGGGCTTATATGAGGAAGAGCCTTGGGGCAGCGCTCTGGCCTGACAGCGAGGCCTCTAGATTAGTCTGAGGGTGTGTTTGCAGAGTGCACAGTTTTTACTTAAGAGTGTGCCCACAGAGAGGGGGACGGCACTCGGTAAATGTGGCTTCAGTGTATGAGTTCTGGTGCTCTGAGCCTCGAGTCCCTCACCCAGCCTAAAATTAGGATTGTCCACGCCTTGGGGGCATCTGGAAGGCCACCCCTTCAGTCAAGGCGCGTGCAAAATGCCTGGGCTGGTGGAGCAGAGCCGCTGCTCGTGCTTGTGATGCTTGGGGAGAGGCCGGAGGCAGCTTGTTTGAAGAAAACGCCACCGGCTACTTCCAGAAGAACCGACTTGTTGATAATCTCGCCCCAAACAGGGGAGTTTGCAGATGCTTGCGGAAAACAGTGGTGGAGAAGCCCTCCCCGGGCCGACTGTAGCTCTTCCCAAGACGCAGCTGAGCGTCGGAGGAGAGGTCTCGGGCTGGAGGACAAGGCCCCGGGCCCCGGAAGCCGCGGCCCGGAAAGCCTCCCGGGGCCTCCCGACCCGGAGCGAGCAGAGGGCAAGAGTCCGCAGGGACCGCGCGCAAAAGGGCGTCTCTTCAAGCCACTCCTTACTCTTTCCCCGCCGCCTCTGGAGAAACTTGGGGGAAGGGAAACCAGGAGAAAGAGCCCCTGAGGCTCGGAGTCCTCATCCTCCAGGGTGAAAAAATAATTAAGCGCCCGATACACAATAGCCTCGCTAGATGGAGACCAGGACTCACTGCAGAGGCGCCGGCGGCGGCCGCGGGGAGCGCGGGCGGGAGCGCAGCCCAGGGCGAGAGGCGGGCGAGGCTCCGGCGAGGCTCACGTCTGTTTTCCTTTTTCGTGCATTATTTATTTCGCCTCCGCCCGCCGCCCTGCTGCCGGAGCGAGCGCTGCCGGCCGTGGCCTCCCGCCGCCGCCCCCCGCCGGCCGGCTTGACGGGCGCGGAGTCTCGGGCACCCCCCGCTCCCCGCAGCCGCGCGGCGCCTTCGGGAAGGGCGGGGACCCCGGCCGGCGCGGGGAGCCGCCGCGGACTCAAACGAGGCTCCGCGCTGCCGGCTCCAGGCGGCTGGGAAGAGCCTCTACCCGCCCTCCGCCACTCCCGGGCCCCGCAGCCCGGAGGCCCAAGCCGCACGCAAACTTTTGCTCCAGTGCCAGGCGCTCCTCCCCGGCGACTGAAGCCCCCAGGCCCCGCGCAGCCGCCGGGGTGAGAGCCGAGGCCCCGCCTAGAGGGCGGGGGACCGGGGAAGCGGCTGGCTTTAAATGGGGGCCGTCAGGCGTCTCGGAAACAGAGCTGCCGCGGGGTGAGCTTGGACCTCCTTTCCCCGCGCCGAGGATTCGGCTGGGGCCGCCTCCAGGCAAGGTGGCGTGAGGCACTGGCGGGGTGCGGGAGGAGACGGGGGCGTGGGGGAAGCCGATGCCCCGCGGGGGGAGGCCGGAGCTCCCGGAGGTGGGGGGAGTGCGCGAAGGCCAGAAGGGGTGCGCGGAGGTGCCCATGTTGCGGTGTGCGCAGTGAGGACCCGCGGGGCACAGAGATTGCACGCAGCATGTGATTTCGTGGTAGTGTGCACGCGGGTCAGCGAGTGTGCAGGCAGGAGTCGGTGGGTGTGCACGGCTGGTTCTGCGGGTGTGAACGCAGGGTGAGTGATGCCCGCTGGATTCGAAGGCGCTCACAGTGGGAGTGAGCTGTGCAAGGCTGCTTCTGGGGGTGTGCACGGCGCTCAGTTAAGTGTGCTCGGCTGCTTCTGGGGGTGTGCATGGAGCCAGGGTGTGCACGGGGCTAGGGTGTACACGCAGGGTTCTGGGGGTGTGCTCGCAGGGTCAGCGGGAGTGCAGGCTTGGGTGAAGAGGGTGCCCCAGGGTGCGGGGCGTGCCCGCCCTGCCCGGGCAGGTACGTGTGCGGGCGGGCGGCGGTGATGGTGCCCGCGCGGTCGCCCGCCTGACCCAAGCCTTGCTCCCCTGACAGTTGACCCCGCGAGCGGGCGCCCGGGGCCGAGATGTTCCTCCGGGACCTGGTGCTGCGCGGTGGCTGCTGCTGGCCCTCGCTGCTGCTGCACTGCGCGCTCCACCCGCTCTGGGGCTTCGTGCAGGTGAGCCGAGGCGCGGGCTGGGCGACCTTCCCGGCCACGACCCGGGTTGGTGGGGGGGGAGGTGTCACCGCACTCCCACTGACCCTGGTGACCCTGGCTTCCGGCAGTGACCCCTCCGAGTGGTCCTCTGGAGGGTTTAGGAAAAGAAAGGATGCGAGGGTCCCTCATCCTCTGGAGAGGGAGAGGCCTGTGGGCGGCTGCTAAGGCCTGCAGGGCAGGGCTTGGGAACAGAAAGGGGCGCAGGGAACGCCTTCCCCGATGATGGCAGCTATTGCAGAAGTGTGGGGAAAGATACCGCAGGGCTTTGAGAACTTAAAAACCAAAGTTCCAGGACTGAACGTTCTTTATTTCCCACCAGAACCACTGGTGAGTTTCAGGTTAGCCTTAAATTGGTCTTCTGCCTAGAAGGGAGCTGTTTCTTGTCAGCTGTGTGGCTGGGGATGTGGACAGATTATGTGGCCACTTGTGGGGAATGTAAGAGGGACTTTCCATGCAGAAGATGGAAACCCTGGCTCTTCATCCCCTAAGCCCAGGGCTGAGACCAGGCAGCCACCAGCTGGAGCTCACTGTTAGCCTTGGAGAGTGGGTTAGAGGAGATGGTCCCCAGTACCTCCCAGCATGTTTGCTGTCAGTGCTACAATGGTGGACTTGGGTGTCAGCACTGAATTTTGAGCCCTTGCCAGCTGGGGGACTTTGGGCAACTTGCTTAACCTCTCTGAGCCTTGGTTTCTTCTTCCTTATGGTGCTGTTATATTTGATGAGTCAGGATCTCAGTGCAGTGAGATGTGGTGGATCATAATAAATGCTAAATGGTAGCTGCCCTGTCATTGCTAGTGTTAGTAAGAGTAACAGCTTGCCAGGTACTCTGGCCACTACACGGTCCCTTTGACGTCTTTGAATTGTTAGTGGTTCAGCAGGCTCTGGAGAACATTTCCACTGTTTCAGCATTGAAGGACCCGTGCTGGGGTATTTGCAGCTGCATGTTCTCCTGGTGGCACTTTTGGGCTTGGGGACTGGCTGTTGAGATGGTTGCCCTGAGTAGGTGGTGGCAGTCCAAAGAAGAAGGGATGGGGC
>JAQZBX010052844.1:5452-19121 GCA_029593785.1 Cabassous unicinctus | reverse complement strand
AAAAAAAAAAGAGACACTGGATAAACTCAAAGAAGAATATGAAAGTATGTCAAGAGAAATAACAGATCTCATGGGAATTAAAAACACAATAAATAAAATAAAAAATATATTGGAGGAATACAAGAGCAGTATTGAAGACACAGAAGGAAGGATCAGTGAGCTAGAAACCAGGACCTCCAAACTGAACACAGAAAAGACCAGATAGAGAAAAGAATGGAAAAAATTGAACAGGGTCTCAGGGAACTGAATGACTATATTAGGTGCTCAAACATATATGTCCTCGGTATCCCAGAAGGAGAAGGGAAGAGAAAAGGAGCAGAAGGACTATTTGAGGAAATAATGGTAGAAAATTTCCCAACTCTTTTGAATAAAACAGATATCCAAGGGAAATTTTCTACCATTATTTCCTGGAAATGGAGATTATCAGTAATAGTAACTCAAAGCGTAAAAAGAGTGGCAAAAATAAGGTATGACATAAAAAAGCCAAAGGACAAAAAGGGTGAAGTACGTATTGCCTTTAGAGTGATAACATAGAATGCTAATAGATTAAACTCTCCAATCAAAAGACACAGACTAGCAGAATGGATTAAAAATATGCACCATCTGCATGATGTCTACAAGAGACTTATCTTAGACTTAAGGATACATATAAGTTGAAAGTGAAAGGCTGAACAATATTTCACAAATAAAGAAATCAAATAAAAGCTGGGGTAACTCTACTGATATTGGACAAAAAAGACTTCAAAAGCAAAGCTTTTATAAGAGAAAACAGGACATTATATATTACTAAGAGGAAAAATCCACCAAGAAGAAATAACAATCATAAATATCTATGCAACTAACCTGGGTATCCCAAAATACAGGATGCAAACACTGGCAAAACTGAGGGGATAAATAGACATTTCAGAAATAAGAGTTGGAGACTTCAATACATTGCTCACATCAATAGATAGAACATCTGGGCAGAAGATCAACAAGGAAACTGAGAAATTGAACAACTTGATAAATGAACTAGACCTAGATATATACAGAACAATGCATCCCAAAGCAGCAGTATATACATTCTTCTCTAGTGCTCATGGATCATTCTCCAGGATTGAACATGTACTGAGTCACAAAACAGGTCTCAATAAATATAAAAATATTGAAATTATATAAAGTATTTTTTCTGATCATAATGGAATACAACAAGAAAACCATAACAGTTGTAGGACTGGAAAATGCATATATGTATGGAGGTTAAACAACCCTAGAAGAAATAGAAGACCTGAACAAACCAATCACAAGACATTGAAACAGTCACCAAAAACCTCCACAAAATGAAAAGTCCAAGACCTGATGGTTCACAGATGAATTCTACCAAATATTCAACGATTTAATACCAATCTTGCTCAAACTCTTCTAAAAAACTGAACAGAAGGGAATGTTACCAAACTCATTCTATGAGGCCAACATCACACTAATAGCAAAGCCAAATAAAGATACTACAAAAAAAAAAAAATTACAGACCCATTCTTCTAATGAATATAGATGCAAAAATCCTCAACAAAATACTTGCTAATAGAATCCAACAGCACATTAAAAGAATTATCCACCATAATCAATTGGGTTTTATGGCAGTTATGCACAAGAAAATCTATCAGTGCAATAAACCACATTAATAAATCAAAGAATAAAAATCACATGATCATCTAGATTGATCTGGGAAAGGCTTTTGAAAAAGTACAGCATCCTTTCATGATAAAACACTTCGAAAGGTAGGAATAGAAAGAAACTTTCTCAATATGATAAAGGGCATATATGAATGACCCACAGCTAACATTGTACTCTATGGTGAAGGAACGCTTTCCCACTGAGATCAGGAACAAGACAAGGATGCTCACTGTCACCACTGTTGTTCAATTTTGTCCTAGATATTCGAGCTAGAGTTCTAATTAGGCAGGCAAAAGAAATACACGGAATCCAAATTGGAAAGGAAGAAATAAAACCTCTGCTATTTGCAGATAGTGTGAGCCTATACACAGAAAGTCTTGAAAAAGCTACAACAAAGCTACTAGAGCTAAAATAAATGAATCCAGTAAAGCAGCAGGATACAAGACCAATATGCAAAAATCAGTAGTGTTTCTATATAATAGTAATGAGTAATCTGAGGAGAAAGTCAGGAAAAAAATAAAATTTATAATAGTGACTAAAAGAATCAAATATTTAGGAATGAACTTAACCAACAATGTAAAGGACAGTATTCTGAAAACTACAAAACATTACTGAAAGAAGTCAAACAAATGGAAGGACATTCTGTATTCATGGATTGGAAGACTAAATATCACTAAGATATTAATTCTACCCAAATTGATTTACAGATTCAATGGAATCCTTATGAAAATTCCAACAGTCTTTTTTGCAGATCTGGAGAAGCCAATTATCAAATTTATTTGGAAGGGTAAGGGAACTCTTTAAATCATATTACTTAGCTACAGTGGTAAAAAGAGCATGATACTGGCATAAAGGTAGACATATAGACCAATGGAACAGAACTGAGAGTTCAGAAATACACCCTCACATCTATGGCCAAGTGATTTTTGACAAGGCTGTAAAGTCCACCCAGGTGGGTCAGAACAGTCTATTCAACAAATGGTGCTGGGAGAACAGGATATACATATCCAAAAGAAAACAATTCTCCCACACCTTATGCAAAAAATCAATTCTAAATGGATCAAAGATCTAATATAAAAGCTAGAAGCATAATATTCCTAGAAGAAAATGTAGGAAAACATCTTCAAGGTATTTTAGTATTTGATGATTTCTTAAACCTTATACTCAAAGCACAAGCAACAAAAGAAAAATAGATAAAGGGAAGCTCCTCAAAATTAAATACTTTTGTGCTACAAATGACTTTGTCAAGAAGGTGAAAGAAAGTCTACTTAATGGTAGAAATATTTGGAAACCACATATTAAATAATGGTTGATTTCCACGTTATTTAAAGAAACCATACAACTCAACGATATAAAGATAAGCAACCCAATTAAAAAATGTGAATAAGTATTGAATAGACATTTTAACAGAGGCAATAAAAATGGTCAAAAAGCATGTGAAAAGATGTTCAACATTACTAGCTATGAAGGAACTGCAAATCAAAACTTCAATAAGATGTCATTTCACACCTTATAAAGTGGTCACTAAAAAAAATAATAAAACAGAAAACTACAAGTGCTGGAGAGAATGGAGAGAAATAGGAGGATTCCTTCACTGTTGGTGGGAATGTAGAATAGTGCAGCCTCCACGAAAGACAGTTTGGTGGTTCCTCAGGAAGTTAAATATAGAACTGCCTTATGATCTGGCAATCCCACTGCTAGGAATACATTCAGAAGAACTGAAGGCAGGGAAGTGAATTGACATTGGCACATTGATGTTTATCGCAGCATTATTCACATTTGCCAAAAGATGGGAACCCAAGTGTCTATCATTGATGAATGGATAAACTAAATGTGGTATATACTTATGATGGAATACTATTGAGTTGTAAGAAAAAATGAAACCAGGATGCATATGACAACATGGATGAAACTTGAGGACATTATGTGGAGTGAAATAAGCCAGACACAAAAGGACAAATATTATATGGGCTCACTAATATGAACTTAATACACTGTGTAAACTCATGGAGTTAAAATTGAGAGCATTCTGTCTAGGAGATGGAATCAGGGTTGAAAATGGGGTGCTGATGCTTAATGTATATAGAATTTTTTAATAAGGTTGATTGTAAATGTTTGGGATAGAGTTAATGGTAACACATTATAGTGAGTATAACTAACACCACTGATTTATAAAGTTGGAGAAGAATATGGGATTGTTTAACGTAGTGAGCTCGTTTAGTAGATGAGGATTATAGATAATGGTATAAATACAAGAATGTTCTTCTATGAACTAGAACAAATGTATGTCCCGATTACCAGGTATTAAGAATATGACAATATATGGGAAAAATACAACTAATGCAACTTATGGACCATAGTTAACAGTAATATTGTAATATTCTTGCATCAAGGCAACAAAGTGACTGTATCAATGACACGTGTCAACAATAGTGGGGTATAAGGGGGTAGAGGATCTGTCTTTTTGAAGTAATGAAAATGTTCTAAAATTGTCTGAGGGTATACATGAACAACTCTGTGATGAAACTGAGAGCCACTGAGTATACACTTTGGATGATTGTACAAGGCATGGGACTGTGTAACACAATGAACCCATAGGTGAATGATGGACTGTGGTTAACAGTACAAATATGAAAACATTCTTTCATGAACCATAAAATATACAATACTAATCCACCTAATGTAAGTAATGTCCTATAATTAGTAGTAATATTTGGATGTTCAGTTATCAATTATAACAAATATTCGACAGCAGTGCAAGGTACGGATAGTGGGGAGGCATAATTGGATTCTATATGTCATGCATGACAGCTTTGTAAACTCATAACATCTCTAATAAAAGAAAATGGCATTACTTATTACAAAATATTAATAAGGGCTATATGGAAATGCTGTATTTTTACATGATTTTTCTGTAAAGCTACAAATTCTCTAGTTAAAATAAAGTTTTAAAAAAGACATTTAAAAAATGACATTACCCATTGCTAGAATAGCAGTTCAAGAAATCTCTCTCTTTTGACCATTTCAGGAGATTAAAAAAGCAGCTGTAATGGAAAACAAATGGAAGTAACAGTCCCAGAAATAGGACAGATATGTACTTCTTTTTCATTAATCTGGCCCAAATCAGGTTATTTAAGACCAAATAAGAACCTGATAAAGCCCGGGGTGGAGGGATGTTGGAAAGTGGGCAGGAGGGGCAAAGCTTAACGGCATTTAGGATTTGAGGTTTTTTATTCACGAGGTCCCTTTGAATTTGCTTTAATCCTTGGTTTCCTGTTCTTCCCCCACCCCTTTATTTTCTATTATTGACCTTGATTTTTTCATATAATTATCACTAATTTTAATTTATTTGTATATACAAATGTGAGTGTTTTGCCTATATTGTTGACAACTGTGTATCTACCACTTAGAACAATTGCTGATACATTAGAAGGTACTCAACAAATAATTTTTTGAATAAATGGCTTTAAATAGTCAAAATAATATTTTTCTGTATATCATGGAAGAAAATTTACAATCTTAAATCTCTTTCAATAAAAAAATCAAGAAGACAGAGTTTAGATTTCTCTTTCTGTTAGTGCTTTGCTACCGTCCTGGTTTGACCTTTCCTTTACACTAACTGCACGTTAAGAAGCCATGGTATTGAAGGCACTGAGCAATTTAAATACGCTCTCTCTTTTGCATATTACAGTGAGACAATGGGGATAATGCAATGTGACAGGGTAAGGCATGTCTTGGCCAGGAACCAAAACTTATATGGCTTTGAAATGTGGACTTTAAATGCTCGGGTCAGGCAGGAAGTAACAATGTTTCAATTTATTCACATCTTGGCTCCTCTTACTACACTACATATAAAAAAGATGGATTTTTTACAAGCTTATGGTATACAATGCCATAAGAGACTTATCATTATACAGTACAAACCCCTAAGATTGAGTAATGAGTGAATTCAGATGCTGAGAGGAAAGAGTGAGCAGCACTATGCAAATGGTTTCAAACACGGATTTTCAGTAAACACTATTTAGGCATAAAAAATTTTCCAAAGATGCATTAAAGGAAGTTGTATTATGCTAGATTTTAAATTATCTGAAATTTGGTGCATATTCTGCTCTCCTAGATTTCCAGAAGTCACCAACCTCAACCCAGTCCACCATTTTACCTCCATCTCCTCCTCACCTTATAAACACAGATCCTGATCACCCTTTCCAGAAATGCTCCATCCTTAAGTTTCTATCACATATCCCAAAATATGTCATATGTAGCCCTTATCACCATTTCAAATTATCTTAGCTATTGTTTATATGTTTATTGTTTACCTAGCCCATTAGAATGTAGTTTCACTGAGAGAAGGTACTCTTTCTATGGCATTATCAGTTTCTATGACAGTGACTGGCCTATACAAAAACACAACAAATATCTGTTGAATGATTAAATAAAGTAAACCTTCTAGAAAATATAAACTGTTGCTGTGTTACCTGAAATAATAATGTAATATTTATCATTTTACCCTGTATATTAGATAACGTAAGAAATTTATTTCAGACAGTAAAAAAAATCCTGGCCCTTGTGCTGTATAATAGGTAAATTTTATAAGAAATCAATTCTGTATATATGCAGTCTTAAGATGGTTGAAGATTTATGAGATTTAGAAGGCAAGTTTGCTTGTATGTGTGTGTGTGTGTGTGTATATACACTTTTCACAGAAAAATGCATTTTGTCGGGCGGTAACAAGATATACATTACAGACAACTGTCTTTTGCTCCTAATTTCTCATTTCCTGCCAAGAATATTATTCATATTCATTTTAATTAATTTACATGAAGACATGAAATATCCAGAAGGATCTAGCTGTAATATCAACTGCCAGCCTTGGAAAGGCCATGGGAAGTTGTGAGTCCAAAGGCTTTACCCTTACTTTATTTCTGTGAGGAAATCAGCTCTGTGGACCCTGGAAAGTCACTTAACATTTTGACTATCAGCTCTAGGTGACCTCTAGCTTTCTAGTATGTAGGATGACATGCATGTTGTTCATTTATTCATTATAACAGCTGTTAATTTATTTATTCAATTAATAAGTATTTATTATGCTTTTGCAATGTACCAGACAAAGAGTTTCCATTCTATTACTACTTAGTCCTGAGAGCCTGTGTGAGTCAGCTGTGTGCCATCTTTATTATAGATGTAATAATGCACAACTACTTGGACCAAATTTTGTGAGAGTTAGATAGTATCCAAATATTTTTAATAGAAAAATTTGAGAGGTAGATTTCCATATCATAAAACTGTTTTTACATTCCTGTAGGTGAGGCTAAATATAATTCTTAAGATATTGACAAATAAATAATTGACTGTTTAGGAAACTCAAGGTTGTTTCTTATATTTTGAGATAATTGTGGCTTATATTAGAATAGCAAACTAAGACTTCTTTCATTAAACATGCTCTGAGATCCAATTTGTAGTGTGAAGATGTAGTTTTCATAATATCTATGAGGTACTTAAGGTTATTTGAAGCCCAGGTACAACATTCTTAGGAGCTAGACACCTGAAGAGCATGAAAAAATCTTATATAAAAAGATGGAGAGAAGTGAAGAGCAATTTAATTAAACTGCAGTTTTTCATCCATTTTAAAGTGAGCCAACATATCTACCTGGCTTTATATGGCAACAGTTTATGAGCCTCATAGTTATCTTACATGAGATTATTTTAAATCAACCCCCAGTTATAAGAAATGCTTTTATAGTTCACAGTGCCAAAAGAAGTAATGAGATTCTGAAGGTTAAGAGGAAATTTTTATTATAGAGAGTCAGTCTCTGCGGGCTTGTTCAGTAATAATAATTAGTAAACTTGAGTGCTTTCCATGTGCTAGGAAATTTTCCCAGTACTTTACTTTTATGATGCATCCAACTTTCCCATCAACCTTATAAAGTAGGTTCTACTGTTATCTTCATTTTACAGTGAAGTATAAAGAGTTACAGGGATTTGAACATGGCCATTCATTCTCTGGAAGAGTTGTGATTTGAAAACAAACAGAAAGACTCTGTAGACCTTTTTTTTTTTTTAACCACTGTCCTATAGAGTTTCTCACTCTGAAGCTGAGATTGTGACATGGTTTGGGTTGGAAGCAGCACGTGGTGGTCAAAGGGGTTAAAATTGGGATGGAGGAAAGTGTAGATGGGGTTGAAGGAGGAAAACCTCTACATTAATCCTCAATTCTGTGATTCAGGACAAGTTATACTTCGTCAATGAGTATTTTGTGACTACACAATCCTATATCTCTGAGGTACTTAAAATATATACATGAATTCTCTGTGCTTCTGTACCTCATGGCTATGCACACAATCATATTCTAATTGCTGAGATACCCAACAAAATTGTGAGAGATGAGGAACTCAAGATTTTGTCTCATATGTGCTTTCTACTTCCCACAGCACCTATCATAGGTTAGTCACACAATGGTCAAAACTATTTGGACATGGAATGACAGGATAATATGAAGGCAAATCAGACAGAAGACTCCATGTGAAGATGTTTCAACAGTCAAGAGGTGGAAAAACCACAAAGTAGACTGGAATGACTTATGATCATGGGAATTCAACAAAGTATATTGCAGATATGGCAGGTATCTCAGAGGAATGATTCAAATAACAGTTGCTCAAGTTCAGTTTAGGATTTTATGAGCCTCTGATTCTTGATTCCATCAATCCTAGAAACAGTCATATATCTTTATATAAAAATAAGATTATACAGTATGAATTAGAAGTGTTCAGAGATGAATATAAATTAGTACAAATTTCTTCTTCATGAATGAAAATTTCTCATAAAGCTGGGGTCTTGGTAAGATGAATTATAAGTGAATTATTCCCAAAATAGCAAGCACACTTGCCTAAAACTATTAAATGCTAATTATATAAATAAATTAGTATAAAATAGTAATTTAAAAAGTGAAATTCATATAAAATATCTAAGTCATTCATCAAAAGCCACATTTGTCCTGATGATCTAAAACATAACTACAAATACAATTATCATTCACAAAATTTCCTTATTGATTCCTCTGCTGAAACAGTTTCCAAATAACCTGTCTCAGAAATTAGCTGCATTAGTAATGAAGAGGTTGTAGTGATAACAAAGTGAAGAAATATGCCTATGTGAGATATCTACATTGATATCCAAGCTTTTTTGGGTTAGTCTTTGCATAATTTCTTTTTATTACAAACAAACTTTCTATGTCTTTATATTTAAATTAGGTCTTTCATAAAGATCATAGAGTTTTTGTTTTATCCAGTCTGGTAATTTAGTCTTGTTCTAGGAGGATTTTGACATTTCTTTTTAATATAATTAATGACATATTTAATTTTATAGCTATTATCTTACTATTTATTTTATATTTAGCACATTTATTTTTATAGCCAACAATTTGACTATCATGTGGTTACCTTTGTATTTAACTGATAAACCTTGTGGTTTATTGATATTTTTGAATCTGTGGTTGATGTCTTTCAAAGCTCTGGAAAATTCTCATCTATCTATCTATCTATTGCTTCTAAACTATTCCTTTATTGCTTCTGGGATGACAAATATAGAAATGTGAGAAATTATGAACTTGTCTCATTTTACTCTTATTCTCTTTCTGTTAGGTTTCCATTTCTTCTTATTTTGCATACATTTATTTAGCTAGCTTATATTAATTATCCTTAATTTCAATAGACTTCTGTTCTACTGTGTCCAATCTGCTATTAAAATCATCAGTTGAAATCTTAATTACAAATATTATATTGCTTCAATTCTAGAATGTTAACTTGATTATATTTTATGGATTCCAAGCCTGTTGAAATTTTTTATTCTATTATCTGTCTTGACTATTTTTCCTGTATTTTAAAACATACTAATCATAGTAGTTATTACTTATCTTCTAACTTCAATATCTGAATTAGCTCCAGGTGTGATTCTATTGTTTTTCTCTGGTATACTGACCGGATGACATTTCCTCTATACATGACTAGACATATTTTTATTATGTGCCTGCTATCGTGTATAAAAGAACAATACATTTTCCAGATGATATCATTAGTCAGAAAGGGTTTACTTTTACAATACATTTTCCAGATGATATCATTAGTGAGAAAGGGTTTACTTTTGCACTGTTAGACAGAATGAAGGCTGTTCACCCTAATCTAATCAGGAATTGATCTTGATCAGGGAATGGGTTAAAGTTTGAGTAAAACTCACACTGCTTTTATATTGCCTCTGAGGCTCGGGTAGAAGCCTGCCATGCTTTTGATTGAGAGACATGTAGGGTTTTGTCTTCTCAAGTGTTAGGTACTAGGGAGATTCACTTCTTGGATTCTGCATGTTAATGTATACTAAAGATATGTTCTATGTATTAGAGAACATTACTTTAGAGGTTCAATAAATCAATTAGATAATACTTGCTTGTTCTGAGGGAACTAAGGGAGAAAAGGATTATTTATTTCTTACAACTTTGTAAAGGTTAAAAATGAAAAAAAAAAATAATAGCGAGAGGCACTAAGAAATTTTGCAAAACACAACTATTAAGTATAGAATAGTAATTAGTATGATATAACTGATTCCACACCTATATTGTATTGTCCTTTCCATATACTAATTCCCTCTTCTCCATGCATGTCTCAGATGAAGAGCATTGAAAGGCAAAGGGAGGGAAGTGGATGTAGCTCAAGTGATTAAGCTCCCACCTACCACATGGGAGGTCCCGGGTTCAGTTCTCGTTGCCTCCTAAAAAAGAGGAGCAAGACAGCGAGCTGGTGCAGTGAGCTGATACAACAAGATGACACAACAAGAGACACAAGGAGGAAAACATAATGAGAGACACAACAAAGAAGGGAGTGGAGGTGGCTTAAATGATTAGGCACCTCCCTCTCACATGGAAAGCCCCAAGTTCAGTTCCTGATGCCTCCTAAAAAAAGGAAGATGAGCATACAATGAATAGATACCAGCAAGCGCAAACAATGGGGGGGGGCGTGCTGGGAGAACTAAATAAACAAATAAATAAATGGCAAAGAGAGTAATAAGATGGAGGTTGTGATTTATCCTGAGCATGATTAATTGTAGCACAAAGAGAGATTAAAGAAACCATACTGAAAAATAAGTCAAAAGGAGGTGAAAAAAAGCTTTCTGGAATTAGATAATGGTGACAGGTGCACAACTCTGTGAATTTTAAATGTGTAGATCTTATGGCATATGAATTATATTTAAATGACACTGTTATTAAAAAAAAAAAAAAGACTGTAACCAGCTCTTGAATTATCCTTATATAAACAGAGTTGGATAAGACAGCTTCCTTCTTTTATGCCTCTACATCCAGAAGTATAGTTTAAGACCAACCAAATTAAAAATATCAGTGAATACTCCCATTCCCTACATAACTCATTCATTCAAAGTTAATACATAGCATCTTAGTAGGCGCTTTAAAGCATGTTTATTTGTGGCAATATAGAATAAATGTGCCAAGAAGATGAAAAATGAAGCCATGAACTCAAAATGCCTGAAACTTGAGACAACTTACTGTAGCAGAAAATAAACAAGGAAAGAATTGGATTCCAAAGGGATTATCTAGCACTCCTAAATTCTATGCTCATCATATATGTACAGCAGCTGGAATTGCATCAATAAATCAAGGGAAAATGAGCATACTCTAACTTCTTTTGCTAAAACCAAAGTTGTGATGGTCCATGGATGTAAACTTACCCTGTCAAGAGCTGCTTTCTCCAGCTCATTTTTGGCTACAGCCAATTTTTGCTCCAGATCAGTAAGTTGTTGAGCCTGCAAAATG
This sequence comes from Cabassous unicinctus, assembly GCA_029593785.1. NCBI lineage: Eukaryota > Metazoa > Chordata > Mammalia > Cingulata > Chlamyphoridae > Cabassous > Cabassous unicinctus. The sequence goes on along the minus strand of JAQZBX010052844.1, from coordinate 7,657 downwards.
AAAGAAAGGCAAATCTTCCTTCAGTAAATTCTATAATCTCTCTTTCCACTTTCAACATTTGTCATTCATTGCCCAAGAATTAAAAAAAAAAAAAAGTTTTTAACCCGTGAGATTCATATAGAATTCAGGTTCCATATGATCAGGCTGCAGAAAATGGTGTCTACTGGATGAATATACATTAAATGTTTCACTGGACTAAATTGTCTACTTCCAAAACTTCAGCTCAATCTTTGAAAACATTTGTGATTTAAATACATAAGTTATGTTTCCAGTATTACCCTGTTTATTAATGAAATTTAATTCTAGATACTTCTCTATCCCACCATATCTCTGCATCTTTGCAAATGCCCTAAATCTGTTGTTTAAAATAAAAGAGCAATTGCCTCAGATTAGGAAAATATGTATTCAAATCCTGCTCCACCTCTTCTTAGATGTGTGATCTCGGACAAAGTACTTGAGTTTCTAAACTAAAAATGACAATACTTCTCTACACCATACTACCAGTGCTCAAATGAAAGTGTGAAGACTTGCTTTTAACACTCTTACCACCTTCAGTCATTCCATTATTATTTCATCCATCAATTCATCCTTTGATTAATTCCCAGTTTCTCTACTGTTCCAGGCACTGTACTAGGTCCTGGAAATTGCAGAAGTTACTAAAAATAGAATATTTCCCTTTAATGACCTACAAACTTATTTGCTTATCTTGTATATCTCTTCCAGATGATTGTGACAAAGACAATCAAATGCATTCATTTTAATTTGCTTTATTGATACTGCCATCTTATAAATTATCAGAATTCATTCTAACATTTCCTAAGTCATTAAATGTTTTTGAGCTTGTTACATATATAAATCTCAAATGCTATTATATGGACTGATGGTATAATCCCTGACCTCAAGGAGAGACAGTATATATGCATGTATATTAAGATAGTGATAGTTGCTATGAACAATAAATTATGAAGAAAATAAAGCTGAAAGAGGGACTAGAGAATGTGAGACTTTCTATTAATGACTGTAATCCCAAATTCTTCATCTCTCCTCTCATGGTATTACATTTTTGACCACATGAATTTGCAGTTCCTCTCGACAAGAGGTATTTAACTTTCTTCTCACTCTGATTGTGTCCATGTAAGTTACATTGGTCAACTGAATGTGAAAAACTTATAAAATCGGGCTTGCTTTTTTATTCTTTTGCTATCTCCATGAGAAGGACATGACTGAACTAGCCTGCTGAAGTAGAGCTGTCCCAGCTAAATTGCTGCAGTTAAGTCCACCTTAGAGCAGAGCTTCAGCCACCCAGGTGGTAGACCTGCAGAGCCATGCATGAGCCTTGCCAAGATCAGTGACCTGCAGCCTACCCATGCCTGTTTGTGATATATTAATAAATATTCTCAGCTGGATTTCGGGTGATTTATTTCATAGCAAAAGCTAATTGCTATGGTTATGGATCATCAAGAGAGTTGAAAGTTGTTCTGATTAGGTGAATTTGAGCAGAGACCTGAATGATAAAAAGCAGATAATGCAAAAATCTGAGAATTTTTACGAATCTGAAGTGGAAACAAATTTAGCACTTTTGAGGAAAAACAAGGGCCAATCTATGCAGAGAATTGCTCTTTTTTTTTTGAGGTACCGGGGACAAGAATTGAACCCAGGACCTTGTATGTGGGAAGCCAGAACTCAACCACTGAACTACACCAGCTCCCCTCCAGAGAATACTGAGAAAAGATCAAGATGTAGAAAATGAAGATAAGAAAGGGTCAAATAAGATAGTGCCTTATTTGCCACACTAAGTATTTTAAATCAGTGAATAAGTAGGAGGAAATTTCAAACTGGCAAAAGTATATTTGAATCTTATATTTTCCATTTTACAGGTGGAAAGATTACTTGCAATAAATACAAAGGACTATTTATGAAAAATTCTCCATTTTTTTCTGTATGTGCCATGTGATGGTTAGGCTAATGTGTCAACTCGGCCAGGTAATTGTGTCCAGGTGTTAAGTCCAGGAAGCACTGGGCTAATTGTAATACAAGAGCATTTATGGACTTCGCTCACCAGTGAGTTTACTGCATGGATGGCTGATTACATCTGCTTCAATCAGGGAGATTGCATCAGCAGTGGGTGAAGCTTTTATCCAATCAGTTGAATGCCTTAAAAGGGGAAGTGATTTCAACATTCAGAGAATTTCCCAGCTCGTCTTT
>JAQZBX010052843.1:0-19029 GCA_029593785.1 Cabassous unicinctus | reverse complement strand
AACAACATACAAAAATCAATAATGTTTCTATATACCAACAATGAACAATCTGAGGAGGAAATAAAAAAATTTCATTTACAAGAGCAACTAAAAGAATCAAATATCTAGGAATAAATGTAACCAAGGATGTAAAGGACTGGGACACAGAAAAGTACAAAACATTGCTAAAAGAAATCAAAGAAGACCTAAATAAATGGAAGGACATTCCGTGTTCATGGACTGGAAGATTAAATATTGTTAAGATGTCAATTCTACCCAAAATGACTTACATATTCAATGCTACCCCAATCAATATTCCAAAAGCCTTCTTTGCAGAAATGGAAAAGCCAATTATCAAATTTATTATGTAAGGGAACCTGATTAGCCAAAAACATTTTGTAAAAGAAGAGCAAAGTTGGAAGACTCACACTTTCTGACTTTAAAACATATTTCAAAGCTACAGTGGTCAAAACAGCATGGTATTGACACAAGGATAGACATATTGACCAATGGAATTGAATCTAGAGTTTAGAAATAGTCTCTCATATGTATGGCCAATTGAATTTTGACAAGGCTGCAAAGTCCACTCAAGTGGGAAAATAGTCTCTTCAACAAATGGTACTGGGAGAATCGGATATCCACATGCAAAAGAATGAAAGAGGGCCCTTAAATTACATCATATACAAAAATTAACTCAAAATGGATCAAAGACCTAAATATAAGAACCAGGACTTATTAAAATCCTAGAAGAAAATGTAGGGAAGCATCTTCAGGATCTTGTGTTAGGCAATAGTTTCCTAGACTTTATACCCAAAATGCACAAGCAAGAAAAAAGGATAAATGGGACCTCCCCCAAATTAAAAACTTTGGGCATCAAAAGACTTTGTCACAAAAGTGAAAAGACATTTTCACTCAATGGGAGAAAATATTTGGAAAACACATATCTGATAAAGGTTTTTTTTGTTTGTTTTGAGGTACCATGGCTGGGGATTGAACCAGAGACCTCATATGTGGGAAGCTGGTGCTCAACCGCCGAGCTATATTGACTTCCCTGATAAAGTTTTGATATCTAGAATATATAAAGAAACCCTACAACTCAACAATAAAAAGACAAATAGCCCAATTCAACAATGGGCAAAAGACTTGAATAGACACTTCTCCAAAGAGGATATACAAATGGCTAAAAAGCACACAAAAAGATGCTCAACATCACTAGCTATTAGGGAAATGCAAATTAAAACCACAATGAGATACCATTTCACACCCACTAGAATAGTTACTATTAAAAAAACAGAAAACTGTAAGTATTGGAGAGGATGCGGAGATATAGGAACACTCATTCATTGCTGGTGGAAATGTAAAATGGTGTCGCCTCTGTGGAAAACAGTTTGGCAGATTCTCAGGAAGCTAAAATAGAATTACCATATGACCCGCCTATTCCGCTACTAGGTATATACCTGGAAGAATTGAAAGCAGGGACTCGAACAGGTATTTGCACACCAATGTTTATAGAGGCATTGTTCACAATTGCCAAAAGATGGAAGCAATCCAGGTGTCCATCAACTGAGGAATGGATAAATAAAATGTGGTGTACACACAATGGAATCTTATTCAGCCATAAAAAGCAATGAAATCCTCATACATGCAACAACATGGATAAACCCTGAGATATTATGCTGAGTGAAATAAGCCAGACACAAAAGGGCAAATATTATATGATCTCACAGATATGAACTAATGATAGCAAGCAAACTCAAAGACTTAGAATCTAAAATATAGGTTAACGGGATAGATTGGGGTTAGAGAATAGGGAGTTGATGCTAAATTTATATGGAATTTCTATTTAGGTTGATTATAAAGGTTTGGAAATGGATGTTGGTGATGGTAGCACATTATTGTGAGTGTAGTTAATAGCACTGAATTATATAGATGAATGTGGTTAAAAGGGGAAACTTTAGGTCATATACATTACTAGAATAAAACTTAAAAGATAAAACATGGGACTGAATAACACAGTGAACCCTATTGTAGACAATGGACTGTAGTTAATAGTGCAAGTATAAGACTGTTCTTTCATGTGTTATAACAAATGTATGACACTAATAGAAGATGTTAATAATAGGGGGGTGCATGGGAAAATATACCTAATATAAACTATGGATGGTATATAATAGTACTCTTTTAATCTTTCATCAATTGTAACAAAGATAACTACTGTTTAAAAAAATAGTACAATTACCAGAAAAGTGCTATCATCAATTGTAACAAATGTTCCACACCAATGCAAAATGTTGATGGTAGGGTGGTATATGGGAATCCTATATTTTACACATGATTGTTCTGTAAACCAACAACTTCTCTAATAAAAAAAGATAAGGAGGAAAGGAAAATAGAAAGCAAGCGATAGAGTAAAACATGATTATGTTCTCATAATTAAAATGAGTATGAACCTACAAAACAAAGAATTTTTGCATTTTATTATGTGGTCTTTAAGCGAATTAGTCTGTCTGTCATCATCTTGGTGGGCTTCAAAGTTTGTGTAAAATTACAAATGTGTAAATTTCCACTATTAAAGTAACCAGCCTATATTTAAAATAAACAAACAAAAAAGAAGGGTTAGGAAGGGAGTAAAACTGAAAGTATGGCTTCAGAAGAGGTGGGGTTTTTTGGTTCTTTTTTGGTATGAGCATGGAAGAAGAATATGGAAGTAGTTAGTATATATTTGCTTATTAACTAGGTCTAATGAAAATATACTGTGTTCCAGGTAAGTTCTCAAAGTCTTGATTTTATATTATGTACTTAAAAATTGTTTAACTATGAGAGTAAAAATACTGTCATTGGCAAGAGTTGGGTAATGCTAGTGACATTCTTTTTTATTTTTAGAGCAATGACCAGTAAATGCAGATTATTTAAAAACCTACTTGCAGGCTGAATTAGCACCATTCATCCATCTTCCCTTTACCTATCTATCTCTTTAGCTCATATATTTGTCCATCTACTATGTAAGCTTGGAATACCTAAGATATGGATCATGTTCCTAAAAAATCCCAATTTCATGGAGGAAGCAGATATATAAATAGCTATATAATACCTTGTGATAAGTGCTATGCTAGGCTTTTTCCCCATCATCAATACACATTCAGGTTTTCAGAACCAGTTAAATCTGCATTGTGAAACTTAAGGATGGAAGTTGCTGTGCAATTAGAGCAGGGGCCATGGAGGCATTTCTATAAAGCTGTTCAAGTTTTGAATAACTGAATTTTCCTGTGTGTTATTTTAAGACTGGAGAGTCTGCTAAAAGAGAATATTCATTATGCTGAATGAGTGGCTGTTTTGTTGGTCCAAGATAATTCATATGTAGACAGGATGGTTAGAAGCTGTCATGAATGTCTGTCCATGCAACAGTTCTCATATCAGCACTACTGACATTTGGGCTGGGCAATTCTTTATTGTGGGGGGCTGTCCTGTGCATTGTAGGAGGAGCTTAGCTGCATCCCCCCTCTACCAACGAGGTGCTAGTGCACATCCTCCCCCGCCCCCAGTCGTGATAACCAAAAATGTCTCCAGACATTGCCAAATGTCCCCCGAGGGTGGTGGCCACAATTGCATCCTGATGAATGCCTGAATGTCATGATCCCATTACATCTCATCCAATTTAACGTGAGCAACATAGATCTGATTCCTAGTCAATCCCACCTTTCACTTAAGTTGAAACAAGTAAATCTACTTTAGCTATTTGTTAGGTTTTTGGAGTTGGGGTGGTGGGTTAACACCTGGACCCTAAGAACTTAAGCCACTGTAATACTAACTTGCAACCTGGCTAATAACTTTAATGAACTTCTCTATATATCTGAATGATGGGCTAAACTTTAGCAAGAAGAATGGAAGCGTGAAGGAAACCAAGAAGGGAAGGCAACACGTTAGACCAGAATAGATTAAGTGCTCATCAATTGCAACTTTAGGGTTGAATGTTGAGGCTTTAAGAAGAGAAGAGCTCTGTCCTTTGGCTAGTCCCTCCTCAGGGTCTATTTTCCATCTCCCTGCACTACTGCCAATATTCTATCAGTTTAATCCTGATTTCTCAAAGGGATGCACTGGTACTCCCGAGGCCTCAGGTCATTCCCGCTTCTCTCCATGTATTACTATAATCAGGGATATGAACGTTAGATTATTATAGAGTCCCTCCAAGCCCACTTGTGCGTTACCTATAAAGATGCTGGGCATCTCTAGCTTGGAGAATTGAGATCAAGCTTGACTCTCAGAACTTGACTGATTTGCTGACAACAGCCCTGACACAAATAGTTTTCAACAGCAGTTATTTTACTGAGCTGAACTTTCTTAACATACCAGATCATTACTCTTAAGTACAAATACGTCGTCTTAGTGAAGTAACGGGGCATAGCCTGTATTGGATTTTGATAGTCCTGGCATTTGGTTCAGCAGCAGCTTGACCCTGAGTTAATTAGTCTCACAGTTCCTGCTGGCTATTTAATCAAAATACTGCAACTTTCAACTCCATCAGTAATTTAGTTCATTTGTCTTTATTATGATTCCATGATTATTTCTGGTTGGAAGACTAGTATTTTTGATAATTAAAATATTAGTGATGAATGGCAATAATAATGTCAGTGTAAAGAGTGTTCATTAGTATATCTACAATAATATCATAGGCTCTAAAAATAAATTTCCTTGAAGGAATTAAGATAGCAAATATTACTGTAACACTCCAGCTTGTCTTTCTTATGTTTTGATAATTTGTTACCATCAATCATAAAAAAAAAAAAAAAACCATTCAAACCAAAAGGAGAAAATGCAATTTCTTCCCTACATAGGTTTAATATTTTTGAAAAATTTTCAAATAATTTCATAAAATGCAGGAGTATTTTAAAGCAACTCCTCCAATCTACTTCCTTAACAAATCACTTAAATTTTCCATGCTTTCCCTCAATCTTGTTTGCATACATAAACAATTTTATACTGTTGCAATTACAGTGTAGATTCAATTTTGTATTCTGCTTTTTTCACTTAGCATTATTCTTCCATAATAATTTAAAGAGAGTTTTATTTATGGTTATTTCAAATGTACAGAATATAATTTTCTAAACTGTACTTAAGTGCTCAATTTAAATATTTTAATGACCAACCCAAATCATCAAATGTACTCTTGATAAGGGTAAGTTCTAGTTAACTTGCATATACATTAGATTAAAGTCAAATGTTATATACAAGTGGAAATGAGGACATTAAAGCCTGGTGGTCTTTGTATTTGAAATTTTGTCTGCAGTCAGATGTACTTCTAGAATTGGTTAGCCTGACTGCTAAATTTTCATGCCCTGAACTAATTCAGCCAGTTGTAAAATTGTACCTTTCTGCAGATGACTTAACATGTGCACCTCATTTATACTTGAACTTGCTATGATTCAGATAGCATTATCCTAAATGATGTTAAGAAATTGTTCATTTTCTGTGTCAGCGAAAAATGAGGAAAGGCCAACTACATTTCGCCTGAAGAGAGTCATGTCAGAACTGACATCTTGGCAGATACAAAAATGCAAGTAAGATATTTTAACAGGGCATACTAAAACTAATGAACTGAGGACCAATATACACTTCTACATTGTATTAAAGTGGCATCTACTGAATTTACAAATGTTAAAAGACATGCTTTATTAGTTGCTGTAGGAGTCCTCTTTCATTTTAGTTTATCAGTTAAAAAAATCAATTTGCTTTCCTTTTGTATAATTTTTAACCCTTATTTTAAAATATGGTTTGGGAACATGGATTTTAAAAATTAATTGTTCTCATAGAAAATATTAAAGGGAAAATCGACTATATTTATTAAAGAAGCAGAAAATCTGAACAATGACTTTTTTGCTTGGTAAAGTAAGTAAAGTAAGTGAGGCCTTTATAAGCAATGTTGTGCTTTAATCTAAAAAGCTAATATGATACTTGGATAATTTGAAATTATTGGGCTATTTGCAACAACTGGAGAAGGACTACTATTAGTTAATTCATTCTCTACTAGACCCTTATTATCATGTGGTGTCCAATTTTAATTTGTCTGTTTTGAGAGTGATTATTTTACCTAGGGAATTTAGGGAAGGGCAGTAGAGTTGATTAAAGGGATATTAATTGGAAAATTAAATCTGTTTGGGTATTTTTTTCCTGGAGGAGAAACCAAGGCGCTCACTTCTTATTCCCTTCAGGTGTGTTGGTTATTGTATTGGTCAGCAAGAGCAATTTCAACTAGTCACCTCGTTTCATTCAGAACTCCTTAAAGTGGGGTCCTCACACCAACGGCGTCAGGGTCACCTGGGAACTTGTGTGAGAAATGCGAATGCTCGGGTCCCACCTCAGACCTTCTGAATCAGAAACTCTGGGGATGAGGCCCAGCAGTTTGTCTCAGCAAGCCCTCCAGGTGATGCCATGCACGCGAAAGCTTGAGAATCACCGTTTTAGAAGTAGGTTAGGGAAAAGAACAGATATTTAAAAATCGGGTTTAAGAGAAAAATGGATGAAAGAGTTTGCTGTGACTTCAAGAAGCACCTCTCTAAGTATCATGGACATATTGTACGAGTGTATTAAAGGAAGCGCCAGTATTTCTAGTCTTCTGGATATTTTGAATAGAAACCAAGAACTGCTTTATTGGGTCAGACTCATCATGTAGTCAGAGAAGATTGCTCTAATGCTCCCTGCTCTGTGTGTACTGTCATGTGGATAGGCAGGCAAGTTAGTTCTTGAGGTTGTTTCAAGTGGAAGGGGAGGCATCTTCCCAACAGCTTAATTACCTCCATCATTGCTTTATTGAAACCTTTCAAACTTTGCAAATTACTTCATAGCTTTTTCTTAACTCCTTCCCTCAAGATGCCCTGAGGATATATATAATTTACCTCCACTTGTTTTGGAAGAATAAGTAGCATTTAGCTTGGGGTTGTAGAGTCCAATCAGCTCTCTTTAAATTGCTTCTCTCTCTTTGATCCTGTAAGAGGAAATGAAAAGAGACGCTATTATTCAAATGCAAAATTAAAATGTACGAAACATTATTAACCTCTTTCTCTCTCAACTTTTTTTTTTTCTTTCTTTCTTTTTTTTTAAATGCATGGGAAGGTACTTGCCCAGAGATTAGAGAGGAGATGGCTTTTCCTCCCCTGGCTTCCACAGTCCCCTTGCGCTTACTCTTGAAGAATGCTTTTAGTGTTATCTGCAGCTACAGCTAGAAGATGGGCACAGCTGGGCAAGCACGATGCAATTACGTTCTCTCTATTGGGCCTCCTGATTGGAAAGTCCTCTGCATATTTGCTACATCTACATCTTGGTGCCCAGCATAAGGCACCGTGCCAGGAGCTCAGTGAAGGTTCTCTTTGTGAACGAGTTTAGTAGAACTTGAGAGGGTGTCAGGAAATGCCTACTCTGCCACACTATTAAAATTTATAGCCTGCTCCCCAGCCCTGATTGCCCTCCCTGCTTTACTTAAAAATATTTTTTAATTAAAAAAAAATCCACAAAAATATCTTATCACTTTCAAACATGTCTTATAACTTATTAGTTTTAGTTTAGTTTAAATAATTTAGTGAAAATTATTTTATTTTTATCTCCCTCATTCCACAACAAGGGGAGAGAGTTTCGCTTGAATGGTTCACTGCTGTATGTATCTTCTCCAAAGACCATCTAAAACAATGCCTGGGACAAAGAAGGAACCAATAAATAATAATTGAATGAAGACGTGATCAAAGAATTGCTGCCATGATATTCATTCGAAACTATTCACTGAACACTGTTCTATTCCAGGCGCTGTGCCAGGTGCTCTGGGTACAATGTTGAATAACAAACTTTGTACCTCTCCTCACAGTTTACACTTCAGCGTCACTCCCTGCCCCTTCTAAGCCCTACTGCATTTTATTCACATTCACAGTCAAAGCGTTAATTATAGTTGTACCTCTCTCTTGTAAGGAGGTATTCCCTGGCAAAGAGCAAAGCGGTGGTTCTCAAAGTGTGGTCCCTAGACCAGAAGCATCAGCACCACCTGGGAAGTTGTTAGAAATACAAACTTTCAGGTCCCATTCTAGAACAACACAGTTAGAAACGCTGGCTGTGGAGCCCAGTCCTCAGTGTTTTAACAAGCCCTCCAAGGGATTCGGATGCACTCTCAGACATGAGAATCACTACAACAGAGAACTGAATTGTAAAGCTGTCAGGTGAGCACAATTGACAAAGAAATTGGGGCTCTACTTACAAACTAGTGATTTAACTGTTCAAATCACTTTATGTGGCATATAGCATTTCCAATAACAAGGCTCAGAGAACAGGAAAAGAATAAAAGGTATTTATACTAGATTTCTATTGCTGTTATAACAAAGTACTACAGTTTTATTGGCTTAAAACAACACAACTTTATTGGCTTACAGTTCTGGAGTTCAGAAGTCTGAAGGGTTTCACTAGGGTAACTTCAAGGTGTGGGCAGGACTGCGTGCCTTCTGGAGGCTCTTGGGGAGTCTTACCTTTCCAGCTTCTTTTGCTGCCAGCATCCCTAGGCTTGTGGTTCTTTCCTTCCTCTTCAAAGGCAGCAGTGTAATATCTTCACATCTCTCTCTGACTCTGATTCCCCTGCCTCCCTCTTTTACTCATAAGGGCCCTTGTGATGAGACTGTATCTCCCTGGATAATCCAGGATACTCTTCCCATCTCAGGGTCCTTAATCGTGAAGTCCCTTTTGCCACATAAAGTAACATATTCAAAGGTTAAGGGAATAAGTCATGACCATCATTGGGGGGCCATTATTTCTTCTCCCACAGGATTCATTAGGTAGAATGAAATACCAAGCAGCTCATGGCTTAAGAATGGATGACTCCAGAGTGGCAAAGCAATTGCTTGAGTAGTAACAAAAAAGCAGCAATTATGGAGAGCTAGGCAGAAGCAAGGTCTATTAAAATCCATCACTAATGAAGATTTTATGTGGTAGGTAATAAGGAAGATAGAGACATTTATTATATTATGGCGACTGAAACAATGGTGCAATGATCAGAAGGGCATCCAAGGGCAGGTGGAATGGGCAGTTCCACTTATGGGTGGACATGGCTGGGACTCTTTGGGGTGCTGGGAAGACTCCTCCACACTAACACATCTCTACTGACAGCAATAGTGAACTCTTTTATCGGAACGAATTTGTCTTTCGAGTGGTGAAACACCTAAAGAGGGTCTTTTAAAATTAAGGTGTGGAACAATCAGGGTTCTCCAGAGAATCAGAACTAGTAGGACATATAGGATAGCTAGGAGATATATAAATTATATGTATATAATGTATATAAAGAGATTTATTTTAAGGAATTGGCTTATGTGATTGTGGGGGCTGGCAAGTCTGAAATCTCTCTGGCAGGAGCCTGATAGATTGGGGTGGGGGCAGAATGGGTGGGGCTTAGCTGGTTGAAGGCTGTTACAAAGGGCAGGCAAGAGGTGGTGTAGCTTACAAAAAAGACACAGTGGTGAAGGATTACATAAAATAATTGATCCAACAGTGCCTGCTACACATGGGCATTTGAGAAAAGTTAATGTTCTTGTCTATTATTTTTTTGAATAGACTACAATGTGACACCATTTGTGACAGTTTCACAGCTGCACTTGTCACATCTCCCCAATCTGATTTGCTTACCTCAGCACACCACTGTTTCTTTACTTCTCTCAAAGCATCTATCATACTGTAGTACATTTTTTCCATTTCCTTGTCTGTTTCCTCCAGTGGATTGTAGGCTTCTTAAATATGGACAGTGCCTAGAGCAGTGATTGTCAGACTTAAATATGCGTAGGGATCACCTGGGAATTTTGTTAAAATGCATAATCTGACTTACTAGGTCTGGAGTGGGGTCTGAAATCAATTCCTAACAAGACCCAGGTAATGCCAAGGCTGCTGGCCTACAGGGGTCGCTTTGGGTAGAAAAGTCTTTATACAATGTTTTTATCCCCGGTGCTTAGTAGAGTGCTTGTACATAACAGATTCTTGACAAATGTCTAGGGACTGAATATACAAGTCTACTTTTCTACACTCACCTGCTAATCTTTCCCTTCATGTACCTAAATCCCAAGTCAGTCTTAACCTCACCCCATATTTCCAGGTCTCCGTGTTCATTCCTTGCTTACTATATTACTCTCACATGGAGAACTCACCTTTTTCTGAAGCTGAAAACAACTTTTCTAATCCACTTCAAATACCATCACTTCTAAATGCTTTCTGGACCTTCTTCATAGAGAAGTATTTTTTTCCCTCCATACCCAATTTTGCTTCCCCATAAAAAAGAGAAAAATAAGCATATCTGTTTTTATATCGTTATTATATACTGTCTTACGCTGTGCTTGCTTCCACTCAAATCTTGCTCCAATCGCCGTTCACAACCCCAGAACCCACAGACCACACATGGCTTACTGGGAAGGGAGTCCAAATCTTTTGTTCTCCAATTACTGTGTTGTAAAAGTAGAACAGAAGTAGAAGTATTCATAGAGTGAATGAATCAGTGGACAGGGTGTGAGTGAGTCAAGGTAAAACTTTGTGAGATAGAGATAAGACCTCAGCTTCCTTTCTTTGAATTCTTATATTTGGAGTAACTTGGGGGAGCTTTTAACTATTGTGCACATTTTCTAGAACCTAGATAGGACAGCAAATGGCTGGAGAATGCAGACAGAGAAGAGCTAGTGGCAAGCTTAATCAAAGGCATGGCGGTTTCTCTTGACTCTTGTATTTAAGAAGTGAAGGTGTAGCAAGTGATGCCATAGTTACCATACCTCTGGACTCTTTCTGGTTGATCCTCTTACATGGGAAATATAATCACCTTGAATCATCTTGACACTTGTTTTTGTGAAAATACTCCATCCACGTGAATATAAAAAGTAGTGTTCCAGAAAATGAATCAGTCCTTTAATCTGCCTGCATCTAATCAAAAGTCAGGGATCTTGGGAGTCTCCTGAGCAAACTGACTTTGTTCCTTTGGATATAACACTGCAGCTTCCAGGATAAGGGAACTGCAAGCTAAATACAAATTTAATCTCAGAACATAGCAATGTACATATTATATATAAATTAGGGGTATTTTTAATTAACAAAAAATTCTAACGAGTTTTGTTTTGCTTTGCTTTATCAATAAAACAGTGATGATCCAAATTTTTAAAAAGAAAGTCTACCACTGACAGTTCAAGACTGTGTTCATGAAAAATAGGCTCTGATCTGCCCATGTGAAACTTAGACACATGGAGTAGTTATTGAGCAGGGTGAGGGGTTGTTTGCTTCAATAGGTTAAACAATTTTTTCTTCAACCCTTTTACATTATTAATTTGCCTACCATTTCTTAAAATAGATGAAATGTAAATTTTCTCAAGGGTAGATTTATCACAATTTCTGAATTAGTGGAATCTAACTAAATGAATGTTCCATGTATATCCATCATCTTTTTTTTCTAGTTTGGCTTCCACCCTCATGTAGCTAACCAGATGAACTACATGAGATAGGATCTGTATGCCAAGAATATTATTTAAAAACTCCTGTGACACCTTTGCCTTTGTTTCCAGAGACAGTATTCAAAGAAAAATTGAGAGTAGGTAATCAATCACATTTTTTTGAAATAGAAAAAAGTATTTACTCCATCCTCTTCACTAGGAAAAAAACAGTTGAGTCATTAAGTAATCAAGACACCAATGTTTTGAAAAATACATCTATCAAAACATTAAACTGAAAGCCTTGAGAAATACTGGGAAGGCAGATGTGCAGGTACGCTGCTGGATGGCGGGGGAATGGAGATTTATGTTGCATTAAATAAAACAGGGTACTTGGGGGCAGAGTTTTTTGAGAGGGTTATTTTAGGATTCCAGGTAAGTCAACCTTGCTACTCCTCTATCCCTGGCTCATCAAACATACACACTTCCCTGGCCCATTTTGCCCATAATTTTTATGGGGTATAATCTAACACATTATCATGATAAGAATCTCCGCTGCCTCTTGGCACACGTGTGGTCGTGGGCTGGTTTGCTCCCTGCCTTCTCTCCTGTACCACTCCCTCCTGCCTCTCAATCCCCACTTCCGCTTCTCTCCTTGCTGGCGATCTCAATTCTTCCCGCTCTCTCTTTCCTACGTACTCTTGTCTCCCACAGCCTGGCTTGCTCTGCTCTTCACTCGGGCCTCATGGGTGGGTGGAGCCTTGAGCAATCGTGAAGCGGGAGGTGGGACTGTGTATATGGTGTTGGACCCATGTGTTCCCTCTCAGTAACCCCATCCCCACCCCCACCTTACCTAAAGAACCGTCATTCTTTCAAAGGGGTTGGACACTTTTAAACACGTCAACAAAATGTTATTATCAGCAAGGGCAAATTGCTCTGTGACATAATTTTAGGAGTGTATCTCAGGCAAAAGTTTTTTCATCTATTGATTGGTCTCTTCCTTGCTCTTCTCACCCCTGATTTCTCTGCTTGCCATTGCAAATGTTTTAGAAGTCCACTTCCTCTGAACTTTGTGATTTGACTTTCAAAGTCTAGTTTTCAATGAGGCAAATAAATAAATGAAGAGCTTGTTTATTATTCTGTCATTATTGCTTTGTCATCATGGCATGATATACTGAAGAATGAGGATGCAAACACCCATTTTATGGACCTATTGCAATCTTCCCTGTATAATGAATAACTATCATTAGACGAAAGTCATATCGTTTGCAATTTGACGCAGCTTTCTTTAGAATTTCTTGATGACTCCAAGGTAGTTTATATGCTAGTGCACCTGTTGCTCCTAATCAGGTTTTATTAGGTAAATAGGCATCTAGCCCTCTGCATGCCCTCATTCGCTATTCATCTTCTCAAATGGTGGTGAAAAGCAGCCTTTATTATAGCTTCTTTGCATAATAAGGCTGGCTCACCCTCCTTCTGCCTCTTTGTCTCCCACCAGAAGGAAATATTGCATCTGTCTCACTATAAGGGCATTCATGCTGGATGGCCTTGTTGTTAAGCACAGACGTTGGAGGCATATAAATCTAATATGTACCCATAAAAAGAACTTGTCTCAAACTAGGTTTAGAGCACTCTGCTTGAGCTCTGTGTTTAATCCTATTCCCGGAAACATGAGCTGTTGCTGACATTAAAAACACAGCTTCTTGTAAATAGTTTCTTATGTCTTCCCTTAATTGCACAGACAAAGCTGGAGAGAAATTGGGTCACGCATTCACAGGGTTTGCATGGGATCCTGCTGTTTCTTTGTCTTAGGCTCCAAGGTGGCTAACGTTGTTGCTTATCTCGTATGTCATGACAACTTGGCCTCTAGGATCTCAGTGCCTTCTAAGGTAATTGTCATTACTTATACTAGGCCAGAGGAGCTTGTGAGTGCACTCAGAGAAATGTGCAGATCCATCACCACTACCGAATTGGCAATTCCAATGCCCTGCTCTCCTGGTAGCAGGTCAATCACCTTGGCCTCACATATGAAGGATGGTCCATTTTGTCATTTGGCAGCGCTCTCTCCTGACCTGGAACACTGAGCATGAGTAAGCTCATCCCAAGATGCAGATACTAAATGCCTTAGCACCACCCACACACTTCATTGCACTATTTCCTATTCATACAGTTTCAGAAGCCTTCTTCTTTCCTTCTGAAGCTGCAAGGTTTTACTAGCACAGCAATTAAAAAGAATGAGACAAGTTGCTAATGGACACTTCTGTACAAATTTGTACAAAATATTTGTTGCTGAACATATTCCAATGACCAATCCCAGTTTAACAGATAGGATTATTTCCTGCTCTCTCTCTCTCTTTTTAAATTACGCTTTCTATCTTGCATACCTAAGGAAATTTCTCCTGTGCTGTCTCTAGAATAGAGATTCTTAACAAGTATTTCTGGGGAGATAGTCCAGTAAATGCTTTAGAGTGCTGAAGCCATACTGCCTGGTTTTAATTTCCTTTTTCAGACATTTAATAACCTGCGGACAACTTAACTTCCCTAAACCTGAATTTTCTCATCTATAAAATGGGAATACTAATGGAACCCACCTCATAAAGTTGTTCTCTTAAGTGAATCCATGTAAAATGCTATGAGTGATGTCCTAGAAAGCAAGAGCTTGGGAGCCAGTCTTGGGGTTGAATCCTTGATCTGTCTCCTGCAAACCATGTGACGTTAGGCAAGTACTTAGCCATTCTGAGCGTTAGTTTTTGCATAAAAACGGGGATAACTATTCCTAACAGCCTAATTTAGATTGTGTTAAGCCCTAAATGAATTTGTATCTGGCATATTGTAGGTGCTCAATAAACATTAGCTTTCTCCTCTTATATTAAATTATTAGAAACAACATGGCATAACTGAAAAAGTACGGACTTTGTATATGTCCATTAGGTCTAATTCCTTTAATACATTATTCAAAATCTCTGTTTCTTTATTGTTCCTCTGTCCAGATGTTCTGTTTATTGCTGAGAGTGATATATTGAAGTCCCCCACTATTTCTCCGTTCAGTTTTGCAAGTTTTTGTCTCATGTATTTTGGGGGCATCCTTGTTAGGTGAATAAATTTTTATGACTGCTCTTTCTTCTTGATAGATTGCCTCTTTTATTAATCTACAGTGTCTTTCTTTGTCTTTTACAACAGTTTTGCATTTAAAGTCTATTTTGTCCGATATTAGTATAGCTACCCCAGCTCTTTTTTGGTTACTGTTTGCATGGAAAAATTTTTCCCCAACCTTTCACTTGCAACCTATTTGTGTCCTGAGTCTAAGGTGAGTCTCCTGTAGACAGCATATAGATGGATCATGTATTTTTATTTTATTTATTTATTTTTTAATCTTTTTTTTTTTTTTAAGATTTATTTTTATTTATTTATCCCGCCCTTACAGCTTGTGCTTTCTGTGTACATTTACTTTGCATTTTTCTGTGTCTGCTTGTCTCCCTTTGTTGTGTTATCTTGCTGCACCGGCTCGCCATGCCACACGGGCCAGCTTGCCTTCACCAGGAGGCCCCAGGAACTGAACCTGGGGCCTCCCATATGGTAAACGGGAGCCCAACCAGTTGAGCCACAGCTACTTCCCAGGATCATGTATTTTTAAAAATCCATTCTGACAATCTGTGTGTCTTAATTGGGAAGTTGAAACCATTAACATTCAATGTTATTACTGTAAAGGTAGTACTTACTTCAACCATTTTATCTTTATACTCTTATATGTCATATCTTATTTTTTATTTCATTTTTAAGCTTTTAGTTATCCTTACTAATAATCTTCCTTTCTACACATCCCTCCAAACCTCTCTCTCCTTTCAACCTGCAGAACTCCTTTTAGTATTTCATGAAAGGCAGGACTCTTGATGAATTCTCTTAATCTCTGTTTATCTGCAAATATTTTAATCTCCCTCATTTTTGAAGGATGATTTTGCTGGATACAGAATTCTTGGCTGGCAATTTTTTTCTCTTTTAGTACCTTAAATATGTCATACCACTGCCTTTTTGCCTCCATCGTTTCAGAAGAGAAATCAGCATTTAATCTTATCAAGCATCCCTTGCATGTGATGGATCTCTTTTCTCTTGCTGCTGCCAGGATTCTCCTTATCTTTGACACTTGACAATATGATTCATATGTGTCTCAGAGTAGATCTGTTAGGATTTATTCTGTTTGGGGTACACGGCACTTCCTGGACATGTACATCCACATCCCTCATAAGAGTTGGGAAATTTTCAGATATTATTTCCTCAAACTCTCCTACTGCTCCATTTCTCATTTCCCTCTGGGACACCCAAAATGCATAAGTTTGTGCATTTTGTGCTATCATTCAATTCCCTAAGTCTTTGCTCAATTTTTTCCATTTTTTCTCTATCTGTTCTTCTATCTGTGCGATTTTGTGTATCCTATCTTCTGATTCACTGATCCTTTCATCTGCCTGTTCAAATCTGATGTTGTGTGATTCTAGGGTATTTTTTTTTTTTTAAGATTTATTTTATTCATTTATTTCCCCCTCCCACTCATTGTTTGCACTCGCTATCTGCTCTCTGTGTCTGTTCATTGTGCGTTCTCTGTGTCTGCTCATCTTTTTTTTAAGAGGTACCAGGAACTGAACCTGAGACCTCCCATGTGGGAGGGAGGTGACCAATCACTTGAGCCACTTCCACTTCCTGCTTGTTGTGTCCCTCCTTGTGCTTCCTCATTGTGACTCCTTGTTGCGTCATCTTCTTGCATCAGCTCACTGTGCCAGCCTGTCACATCAACTCGTTGATTGCTCATCTTCTTTAGGAGGCACTGGGAACCTCCCATGTGGTAGGTGGGCGCCCAACTGCTTGAGCCACATCTGCTTCCCTCTAGTGCATTTTTAATTTCTTCTGTTGTGCCTTTCATTACCATAAGATCTGTTATTTTTTATGTATGTTAACAATTCCATCTGTATGCTTACCCAATGTCTCCATAATATCCTTTAATCTCTTCCTTTATCTCCTTGAATTGATTTAGGAGAATTGTGTGGACATCTTTGATTAGTTGTTCCAAATTCTGTGTCTCCTCTTCTCTGACTCTTTAGTTTGTTGCTTTGACTCGGCCATATTTTCCTGTTTCTTAGTATGGCTTGTAGCTTTTTCTCTGATGACTAGGCATGTGCTTATCTTGATGAGTTTACTCTGCTGGTCAGGTTCTCTCTTTTGCTAAGGATTTTATTTTTGTTTGGCTTTGTGTTAAGTCTGTTCTTTGATGCTTGGTTCCTCTTTTCCTAAATCCTTAGAATTGCCCGTGTTTAACTGAAAAAAGAAAAAAAAAAGGAGAAGAAAAGAAAAAAGAGGAAAAGAAAAAAGAATCAAAAGAAGAAAAAAAAGAGGAGGAAAAGAAAAAAGAAGAGGAGAAAACAACAACAACAACAAAAGGGCCTCCCTCTCGGGCCTCTTAGCACCCTGCTGGGCCCCTCCTTGCCAGCCACCTGCGCTGATTGCGCCCACGGCCCTGCCACTTCCCCTGTGCCCGACAAGCCTGCCTGTCTTCCTGCCACTTCTGGAGGATGAGTGTACTCTGCTGCTTCCTAATCAACCATCTTGGATCTCCTAAAAGTATGAACTTTGGATAGAAATAGACTTGAAGTTTGACACCATAATTTAAAATCAGATATACATATATGGTTCTTGTACATAGTCAATCTAACTTCTCCCCTTCTCCTTCCTTTGGGATACTAAAAGTTAATGTTTTAAAATAAAGTCAAATAAAACAAGCACAGCAATAACAACACTTTGAATTCTGATAATAAGAGGAGAAAGTTAGATAAAAAGGACTAGCACCTCATATCGCAAATAAAGGAATATCAACCAAATTACATATCCATAGCTCTTCACATTTATGCACCAGTAGAGAGGATATTTACTAAATGCAGTGGGCACATATTAAAGATACAATTAAGGATTAATCTCTTTTTGATAAGCTTTCAAGAAGAAGAATCTAGAGACAGGTCCTGGTTTACTCATGTAAATTTTAGTTAGAAAACAAATAGCATCTCTACTTTTGGATCTGTGATAGTTTCAGAGAAACCTCATATATAGGGACAGAACAACGTCTTTGAAGGTTTGTAAATGGTCAGAGGAAATTAAGCATCCCTACCCTTCCTCAGTATGTCATGGTATTGAAATATTTTCACTTTACATGGAACTTGAAACCTTATTGTGAAATTTCACTTTTGAGGACCTATTCTTTTAGAAATGTTACAAGAAATTATAGAAGGAGATTGCACAGCTGGTGACTGTTAGCAAACAAACCAAAAAAGAAAAACAAGCTTACATAAAGTCTCACCAGAAAGCAGAAGGCATGAGTGCCCTCTAGCTAACCCCCCCCGCCCCCTCCCAAAAAAGCACCCACAAAAATTCAGTAAATCCAGAGCAAGGGATTTGAGGGACTGGGATTAATTTTGGTAACCTCCCATGGTTTCTTACTTCAAATTTATGAAAAAAAATTTAAGCAATAAAACACATCTACACTGTCTATTGGGTTCTCACCCTGTAGTTTTGAATACTGTGAATACTATATAATTTCTCCCAGGGTCAGACCAAATGACCCATTGCAATTTACTTCCCTATACTGTATTCCTTAAAAAAAATAATGGAATCTTCAAGCTGTTGTCTTACTGCAGGAAGAAGGAAAGAATCAAAACTTAATAGGCTTCTCAGAATCAAGTCACACAGGCTTAGAAAATGAGTTTAAAACTAGACATGTCTATGTTCTATGATCTGTACTTGTGACAGTATTTTGGGAGTGTAAAATGTTGGGTAGTGATAGGCATATATTAAATAAAACTATGATTGTTTACATGATAAAAGTCATAAGCACATTTTAAAAAATTTAAAATGTAAGGAAATAAATCATATAAATTCTCAGGCCCTGTCCCAATCAAGATGATAGAATGCTTCAGGACTCCATCCCCCACAGAAGCTTTAAACAACTGGCAGGAACTGGCAGAAGCATCTTTCTCAAAGCCCCAGAAAATAGTTGAAGGTGTGCAGTAACAGGATGAACACCATATCTAGAAAAATGCTGCTTAGCAGTAGGATTGCCTGGTATCCTGGCTGGCCCTTCCTTAACCCCTGACTGTGTTTTGCATGGAGCCAGTCATACTCACAGCGGTCCTGGTTTTGGAGGGAGCAGAGTAGACATACTCTGTATGTGTAGACATACTGGGGGCATCTGTCTGGTGGTGGCCTGAGGGACTCACTGTCCCAGAACTTGTCCTGCATATAGAAGTCATCTCACAGAGATCTCCTACACACTGTGGGAGAGCAGTCAAGTCATGCTGCCTGGGGCAAGAGATTTCTAGTCATAGGATATTCAGTTCAGTGCCTAGGACCATTAGGACACTGTTTCCTAGGAAAGAGGGGGCATTTAGAATCATGTAAAATGGGGTAATTCCTAGGACCACATGTGTATATCCAAGATAAGACATGTGCAGAAAGGATCAGGGAGCCTCCTACACTTTGGCCTTGAGCTTTTCTCTAAACTCATTGTATGGCTAAGCTCTGAAGGAAAGTACTCATATAGGTCAATCTACAAAGACTGTGAAAGGTGTTTTCTTTCTTTTTTTTCTTTCCTTTTTTCTTT
>JAQZBX010052842.1:0-19026 GCA_029593785.1 Cabassous unicinctus | reverse complement strand
AATGAGCAAGGGGATATCACTACTGACTCCACAGAAATAAAGAGTATCATAAGAGGATATTTTGAAAAATTACATGCCAATAAGAATTATAATTTAGAGAAAATGGACAAGTTTCTAGAAACTCACAAACAGCCTACATTGATGAAAGAAGAAATTGATGCACTCAACAGTCCAATTACAAGTAAAAAGATACACTCTGTCATCAAAAACCTCCCAACTAAGAGGAGCCCAGGACCAGAAAGCTTCACAGCTGAATTCTCCCAAACATTCTGGAAAGAGTTAACACCAATTCTGCTTAAGCTCTACCAAAAAATAGAAGTAGAAGGAATATTACCTAACTCATTCTACCATGCCAACATTACCCTAATACCAAAACCAAACAAAGATACCGCAAGAAAGGAAAATTACAGACCAATTTCTCTACTGAACCTAGATGCTAAAATCCACAACAAAATACTTCCTAATCGCAATCAACAACATATCAAAAAGATTATACAACATGAACAAGTGGGTTTCATCCTGGGTATACAAGGATGGTTCAATATAAGAAAATCAGTCAATGTAATGCACTACATAAACAGATGGAAAGAAAAAAATCACATGATCATTTCTGTAAATGCAGAAAAAGCATTCGACAAAATACGGCACCCTTTCCTGATAAAAACACTGCAAAAGATAGGAATACAAGGAAACTTTCTGAATATGATAAAGGGTATATATTAAAAACCCAAAGCTAACATCATCTTCAATGGTGAAATCCTAAAAGCTTTCCCTCTCAGATAGGGAACAAGACAAGGATGCCCACTATAACCACTCCTATTTAACATTGTCTGACAAGCACTTGCTGAAGCACTGAGGGAAGAAAAGGATATAAAAGGCATCCAGATTGGAAAAGCAGAAGTAAAAAAATTCATTATTTGCAGATGACATGATCCTATACATAGAAAGCCCTTAGAAATCTACAACAAAGCTCCTAGAACTTATAAAGGAGTTCAATAATGTTGCAGGCAATAATATCAAAACTCAGAAATCAGTAGCATTTCTCTACACCAATAACGAGCAATCTGAGCAGGAAATGAAGAACAAAATACCATTTACAATAGTAACTAAAAGAATCAAATACCTAGGAATAAATATAACTAAAGATGTAAAGGACTTATATACAGAAAACTACAGAACGCTGTTAAAGGAAATCAAAGAAGACTTAAATAAATGGAAAAAATATTCCCTGTTCATGGATCGGAAGACTAAACCTCATCAAGATGTCTATCCTACCCAAACTAATCTACAGATTTAATGCAATCCCAATAAAAATCAACAATGTATTTTTTAAGGAACTGGAAAAACTAACCACAAAATATTTTTGTTGAGGTAAGGGTCCCTGAATTGCCAAAGATATATTGAAAAAGAAAAACGAAGTTGGAAGTATCACATTATCTGACTTTAAAACATACTACAAAGCTACAGGGATCAAAACTGCATGATATTGGCACAAGGATAGATCTAATGATGAATGGAACTGAAATGAGAGTTCTGATATAGATCCTCGCATATACACTCATCTGATATTCAGCACCTTGAAGCCCACTCAGTTGGGAGAGAATGGCCTCTTTAACAAGTGGTGCTTGGAGAACTGGATATCCATATCCAAAAGAATGAGAGAAGAATGCCATCTCACACCTTATACAAAAATCAACTCAAGATGGATCAAAGATCTAAATATAAGAACCCAAACCATAAAGACGTTGGAAGATTATGTTGGAAAGCATCTACAGGACCTTGTAATAGGAAATGGTTTCATGAACTACACAGCCGAAGCACGAGCAGCAAGAGAAAAATATGATAAATGGGATCTCATCAAAATTAAAAACCTCTGTAACTCTAAGGACGTTATTAAGAAAATAAAAAGGCACCCCAACCAATAGGAGAAAATATTTGGCAAACGTATATCTGATAGGAGCCTAATATCCTGTATATATAAAGAAATCCTACACCTCAAAAATAAAAAGACAAACAACCTATTTAAAAAATGGTCAAGTGTCCTGAAAAGACACTTCTCCAAGGAAGAAATACAAATGGCTAAAAAGCACATTAAAAATTCTCGACATCACTAGCAATTAGGGAAATGCAAATCAAAACAACAACAAGATACCATCTTACACCCATCAGAATGGCAGCTATTAAAAAAACAGCAGACTCTAAGTGTTGAAGATGATGACAAGGAAAAGGAACCCTCATCCACTGGTGTTGGGATTGTGGAATGATCCAGCTATTGTGGAGGACAGTATGGCAATACCTCAGAAAAATAACAATAGATCTTCTGTATGATCCATCAATTCCACTTCTGGGTATATACCCAGAAGAATTGAAAGCAAAGACACAAACAGGTATCTGCACACCAATGTTCAGAGCGGCATTGTTCACAATTGCTGAAAGCTGTATTCAGCCCTGGTGTCCATCAACAGATGAGTGGATAAGTAAAATGTGGTACATACATACAATGGAATATTACTCAGCTGTTAGAACAATAAAGTGCTAACACATGGAATAACATGGAGAATCTTGAAGATGTTATTTTGAGTGAAGCAAGCCAGGCATTGAAGGATGAACTGTATATGACCTCACTGATTTGAATAGAGGAAAGTGAGCAGTCTCTGAGAACCATTCTCTGAAATATAGGTTAAGAAAGGAGAGAGAGAGAAGAGTAGGTTGTGAGCCATCACCCATACAGACATAATCTATGGTAAAGTGATAGAGTATAGTTGCATATTGAATGATAGGACAGGTGGGTAGTGATATTACTAAGTTTGGTGTGCAGGCTTAACAGGTGTGTAGATTAGGAAGGGCAGGTTAGAATACCCAGGGCATGTAACTATGAATGTTCTCATCTCATGAGTCAAGAAAAGGGAGTGTCATATGCCCCAGGGGGATGGGGAGGAAGGAACAGAAAAGATCAAATGGCGTATTTAGACTTCATGTGAAATGTTTTTCAATACCTTACACTAATGGACACAGGACATGCTAAATATCATCAAAAGTTATTAAACTGTACCATCTAAATTGCAAACTATACTGTAAAGCATTGACAATGTTTAGTAGCTATGTTTCACTATCTGTATAACAGTTATAACAATGCTACCATGCACAAAAAAAAAAAGGTTTTAATATCGGGTGGGGAAGGGAGAAGGAGATTGGCTACATGGGAACTCTAGTATTCAGTGTGTGACTATGCTGTGACCTAAATCTTCTTTGAAAACTAAATGAAAATTTGGGACACTGGGGAATGAGTGGGGGAAGGTGTCACAGTACACACTGAACATCCAATAATGCAGTGATAAAAGGAGAAAAAATAAAAATAAAAAGTAATTAAAATTTTTTTTCTCATTTTCTTTTTGTGAATGTCCCAATCTGTTAATAATATTTTATTTTTAGTTCTTTTTTTCTGAGTTTCCTTGTATTTTATCTCTTGCATTTAAGCTTATCATTATCACTTCATTTTCCTATTAATTCTATTTGGTTATTATATGGTCTTCATCTTCAAGGAATGTTTATATCACAGAAGGGTTACAATGGGGGCTGCAGAGGATCATTGGTGGGGGTGTCTGGGATGGGGGATTCATGGTAGTAAGTTCATCTGTAGATACATGAAAGATATATAAAATTGTTCAAATGATTGAGGGATGGTACATGGTCATGGTGGGTAGATAATCAGTCAATAAATGAGGGAATACTGATTCCCAGCCTGGAGATTACTTCCACATTCTCCAAGGGACCAGCAACTGTCTCCTAAGTGCAGGGACAGTGTCTGGCAAAAGAGGATGGCCCACTGTTGGGTTCTTGTTATTGATGACTAGCCTTATCAGTCTTTGTTCTTGTAATTGAAACTTAGCCTACTATTATGGGGTGCCTATGCGTTGCCACCTGAGAGCCTCCTTTTTGCTCAAATGTCGCTCTTTCTAAGCCAAACTCAGCATATGAATGCATTACCTTCCCCCCAACGTGGGGCATGACTCCTGGGGATGAGCCTCCTTGGCAATGTGTGATTAATACCACATGCCAACTGGAAACATGACTAGAAAGAAACCTTGAATAAAACGGGGAAAAGGTAAAGACAAATGAGTTTTTGTGGCTAAGAGACTTCAAAGAGAATTGGGAGGTCATCCCAGAAGTAATGCTTGCATACACCTCAGTAGGATCTCATAGAACACCAAAGTGGATATCACCCCACACAGAGGGACTCCTGAGGGCTCTGGAGACACCCAGGTTCTCTTTAAGGGGGGATCACCCCAGAGATTGATGCCTTATCAGTGGGCTCTACTTTGGAATCTGTGCTCCTGAGAGTGACAGCGTTGGATTCAAATAAGTCCTCCCTGCACATAGTCCATCAGTCCCTTCTATTCAAACCTATATGTGAGTCTGGAGTTTGTAGGTGTATTTCCAAAGACTGGAGCCTCTGGCCTTCCTTTGTGCCAGCTGTGCCTGGAATCTCAGTGGAGTTGCAACTCCTACTCTACAGCTCAATGGACTGACCCAAGTCACCTTGTGAGGAGACGATGATGATAGGCAACAGCCATCCCAGGGACTGGAGAGAGCCTGCAGATGCATGCAGGATAATCCCATGCACCGTATCCATGGGATATAAGCCCACTCTCACTTGGAGGTGGATTGGACATCACCATTCCAGTCCCCTCAGGATTGGGGGAAGAGCTATGGACTAGAGTGGACTTAATGGTATTCTGTTGTAGACATATTGTGACTCAAGCAATGGAAGAAATTATAACAGTGAGGTGGAGCCAGTGCCCACTAGATGCTTTCGGGACAGGGAGGGAAAGGCAGTTGTAATACAGGGGCTTTTTCAGCACTTGGGGGTTGTCCTGAGTGATGTTGTGGTGACGGATATAGGCCATTTGATATCAGCATATACCATGCAGAACTGTGTGGGAGAGAGTGTGGTCTATGATGTGAACTGTGGTCTATGCTTAGTGGCAAAGCCCCAGGATGTGTATATCCATTGCAGGTGATGTGCCACACTAATGAAAGATGTTTATGTGAGATGTTATGGGAGGTACGGGAGGTGGAGACCATGGGAATCCCTGTAATTTTTGTGTAACATTTATGTAATCTAAGCCTCTGTTAAAATATATATGAAAAAAAAAGCACTTATGTAAGCAAATGCACATATACACATATATATCTATATATCATTTTACAAATATTGGTTTGTATTGTGAAAAATTTGATTTTTACCCACAATAAAAATAAATAAAGAAAGAAAGAAGAACAAAAAATGTAAAAAAAAGAAGTCATAATGAATTCCTGTATTACCAGAGAATAATTTAAATGTAAAAGCATTAAACTCTCCAAACAGAAGTCAGAGATTGATAGAATGCATAAAAAGCATGATGCAACTACATCCTATTTAAAAAATATTCACCTTAAATTTAAATAAACTTAGAGGATAAAATTGAAAAATGGAAAAAATATTCCATGTAATAGTAAGCAAATGAGAGCTGGAAGGAAATACAAATATCAGACAAAATAAATTTATTCAAAAAAATGTTACAAAAGCCTAAAAAGACACTACGTATTGATGAAAAGTTTGATTCATCAAGGTGATCGGGCAATTATAAACATATAAGCACCTAATTACAAATCCCCAATATATTTGAAATAAATAATGACAGAATTGTAGGGCAAAACAGAGGACTGTCCATTAATAGAAAAAGGCTTCAATATACCAGACAGAGATAAATAAGGAAATAGAGACCTTGAAAAAGTTTATAAACCATCTGGAAGTAAGAGATATATGTAGAATATTTCCCCCAAAACAGAAGAATACAAATTCTTCACAAGTGCGCTTAAATCATTCTCCAAATAGACTGTATAATGGGTCTAAAAAACAAGGCAAAATAAATTTCAACGGATTGAAATTGTACGTATTTTCTTCTCTTAGCCTAAAACAATGAAACTAAAAATCAATCATATAAAGAGAAAACAATAAAATTAGCAAATATATGGAAATTAAACATTCTTAAACAACCAATGGGTCAGAAGAAGCCAGAAGGAAAATTAGAAAATATCTTGAGACAAATGAAAATGAAAACCAAACATACCACAACTTCTGGAATGCAGCAGACTCAGAGGGAAATTTGTACCTTTAAATGCTTACATTAACAAAAAAGATTTCAAGTCAGTAACCTAAAGTCACATTTTTAGAAATTAGAAATAATTCAAATTAAATTCAAATGAGTGGAGAGAAGGAAATAATTAAGATTAGAGTGGAGATACATGAAATAGAAAATAAACATTAGAATCAACAAAACACAAATTGGTTGTTTAAAATTATTTATAAAAGCTACAAATATTTAGCTAACCTGGAAAATTAATATATAAAGATAAGATGAAGACAATTAAGATAATTGTAGTCCTTAAAATAAAATAAAAAAAATTACAAGAAAATACTATGATCAACTTATGTCAACAAATTAGATAACTTAGATGAATTGGAAAAATTCCTGGAAAGGCACAAATTACCTAAAATGACTCAAAAAGAAACAGAAAAATCCAACAGACCTATAACAATTTAAGAGATTGAATCAGTAATCAAAATGTCAAGATATTAATGGCTTCACTGGAGAGTTGTATCATTGAAAGAAGAATAAATATGAACCTTCTAAAACACACCCCATAAATTGAAAAGTAAACACTTCCTAAATTATTCTATAAGGCCAGGATTACCCTAATAACAAGGCCAGGAGAATATATTGCCTGAGATTAAAATTACAGACCAATATTTCTTAATATAGCTGCTAAAATCACCATAAAATCCTAATAAACCAAATTCAGCAACACATTAAAAGTGTATATACTGCTATTAGTGGGAATTATCCCAGGAATCCAAAAGTGGATCAACAAATGAAAATCAATGTAATATCCCACATTAAAAGAAAGAAGAAAAATTTTAAAAACCCACAAGATCCTGTCAATTGATGCAAAGTAGGCATGTGACAAAACACAGGACACTCTCTTGATAAAACTCTCGGAATATTGAAACTAGAAGGGAACATTCTGAACATGAAAACAGAAATATATGAAAACCCACAGTTGATATCAGACTAAATAATGAAAGACTGAAAACTTTACCGCCAAATATTAGGAACAAGACAAGGATGCCTGCTTTCACCACTGCTATTAACATTATTTTGGAAGTTCTAGCCAGAACATCCAGGCAAGAAAAAGAAGCAAAAGGTACTAAACGTGAAGGGAAGAAGTAAAACTATCTGTTTTCACAGATGACATGGTCCTCTATAAAGAAAATCCCCAAAGAATACTCTAGAAAACTATGAGAGCTAAAAAACCAATTCACCAATGCTGTAGAGAATAAGATAAATGTATAAAAATCAGTTTGTGTTGATTCACCAGTTAATGAACATTCCAAAATGGAAACTGAGGAAACATTTCCAGTTAAAATAGCATTTAAAAAAATAAAATGCCTAGGCATAAATTTAATAGAAATGTAAAACTTATACATTGAAGACTACAAAACACTGCTTAAAGAAATTAAATAATATCTAAGTAATTATAAAAACATCCTGACTTCATTTGGTGGAAGCTTTGATATCATCAAGGTGCTAATACCTGCCAAAGAAATCTACAGGTTCAGTACAATCCCTATCGAAATTCCAACATTCTTTTTTTTTGCATATAATGAAAATCTAATTCTCAAATACGTATGGAATTTAATAGGGCCCCAAAGAGCTGAAATTATCTTGAAGAAGAAGAAAGCTCACACTTACCAATTTAAAGGCTTTTTACACAGCATTATTAATAAAACTGTGTGGTACTGGCATAAGGACAGACATATACCAATGTAATAGAATAATGAGTACAGAATTAAACCATTATATCTATTTCCTCTTAATTTTCAAAAAGGTCGACAAGACCATTTGATAGAGAAAAATAGATTCTTCAACTATTGGTGCTGGAACAACTGGATATTCATATGCAAAAGAATAATGTTAGATCCCTACTTCTCTCTGTATGTAAAAATCAGTAAAGAACCTACAGAATGGAATAAAATAGTTACAAATCATACATCTGGTAAGGATTCAAATCCATAATTTGCAAATAGTTGTTACAACTCAGAAAAATATAAACAACCCAATTAAAACTAGTCAAAATTTTTGAATAGACATTTCTCCACAGAAAATATACAAATGATCAATAAGTGAATGAAAAATGCATCAAGATTAATAACCATTAGGAAAATGCAAATTAAAAATACAGTGAGATAACATTTTATACCCAATGAGATGGCTATTATTAAATAGGTGGAAAATAGCATATGTTGGTGAAGATGTGGAGAAATCTGAAAATTTCCTGCATTGCTAATGGGAATATAAATTGATGCAGCTGCTTGGAAAAGAGTTTGGCCATTTCTCACAAAGTAAAACAGAATCATCATGTGATCCAGGAATTCCACTCCTAGGTATATACCCCAAAGTACTAAAAGGAGCACACAGATACTTTTATGTACATATTCATAGCAGCATTATCGACAATAGACAAAAGGTAGAAACAACCCACATGTCCTTCAACACATGAATGGATAAACAAAATATATATATACATAAATGGGAAATTATCCGGTCATAAAAATGAATAATGTTCCAATGCATGCTACAACATGGGCAAGCTTGAAATTATTACGTCAAATGAAATAAGCCAGAAAATAAGGAAAAATATTGCATTATTTTATTTATATGAAGTCTCTGGAATAGGTAAATTCATAGTGACAGAAAGGAGAATACTGATTCCCAGAGGCTGGGTGAGGTAGAAATGGAGAGTTATAATTTAATGGGTAAAGAATTTCTGTTTCAGTTGATTTAAATGTTCTGGAAATAGAAAATGGTGATGATTACACATTTTTATTGTATTCAATGTCACAGAATTGTACACCAGAATGAGTTAAATTATAAACTTTTGTGTTATGGAAATTTTTCCACAAAAATGAAAAAATATTTAAAAACAATGAATTGGTTCCTGCTTTTGTTTTAGTTTCCCTGATTACTGAAGCAAATACCATGAAATTACAATGGGTTGGATTAAACTATGGGAATTTTTTGGCTTACAAGTTTGACACTAGGAGAAGTCCAAATCAAGACATCATCAGGGTGGTGTTTATTCCCAAAGACTGGCATTCTGGGGCTGCCTGCTAGATCTCTGTCCTGGGCACCTCTCTCACTTGGCAATGCACAGCCTCTCCTGGCCTCTCTCTTTTCTTCCAAGTTCCATTGAAATTCAGCATCTGGCTTCTACGTGGGTGGCTTTCTCTCTATCTATCTGATTTTAATTCTGCTTATATAGGATTAAGACCCATCCTAAATGAACTAGACTATATCTTAACTTAAATAACAGCACCCAATGTCCTACTAACAATGAGTTCACATCTACAGGGATATATTAATTTTAGAAAATGTTCTTTCTGGGGTACATAGTTTCAACTACCATAACTATTATCAGAAAAACAGCATGTGAAAAATTTGATTCAATTTTGCAACATATTTGATCATCAATATCAAAATTATCGTAATATAAAAAAAATCAGACAGAGTAATACTGTCAGTTACAGCAGTATTATACCAAATGGAAGTACATTATGTGCTAAATTAAGATAATTTAAAACTAGTTGTATTATTCAGTAAATAGGGGTGCTGATGCAAAATACCAGAAATCTGTTGGCTTTTATAAAAGGTATTTATTTGGGGTAGAGGCTTGCAGTTACCAGGCCATAAAACATAAATTACTTCGCTCACCAAAGTCTATTGCCGTGTGTTGGAGCAAGATGGCTGTCAATGACTGCCAAGAATTCAGGCTTCTTTGGTTCCTCTCTTCCCAGGGCTCTGTTTCTCTTCCAACTCAACTGCTGCACTCTTTCTCCACAAGGTCAGCTGTAGACTATCAGGCAAATGGCTTGCCTGTTTTCCCGGGGCCTTCTCTCCTTTCTCACATCCACGTTCCTCTGTGTGCTTACTTCCCAGGTTTCCAGCTAAAAAACTCAGCATCAAAAACTCCAACTCTGTCCTTTGCCATGTCTTTTATCTATGAGTCCCCCCCACCAAGGGGTGGGGACTCAATGCCTACTGATGTGGCCCAATAAAAGCCCTAATCAAAATTTAATTATGTAAAAGTAAAACCTCTGAATCCAATACATGCTAATATGCCCAGAGAAAAAGACCAGTTTACAAAAATAATCCAATATTTCTTTTTGGAATTCATCAATAATATCAAACTGCTACACTAGTCAATTAGAATTACAATGTTATTTTCTCACCCTTCCCAAAAAAATTTGCTCCTTGCCCATCTACCAAAGATATCATTGGGTGGTATAAGAATCAAGAGCAAAGTTTCAGTTAATTCTGTGTTCTGCATTTCTTGTATGGCTAGACATGTGCCTTATTCATACTATAAAATTGTACTGATGTAGGATCCCAATTAATCTTACCTTTACCTAATTACCATCATTTTCAACCAGTAAAATCCTAATGAATGTTAAAAGGCTTCCAGTTCCAACAAGCTGCACTATGGTACTTCAGGTTTTAATTTATGTGTGGGGCCTTGGAAGTTATTGATTACCTAGTCAAATCACACCACCTCTTCAGGCATTATCCTAGGCTATAGGGACTAAAAGATTCCCTTGAATTAATTAATGTGCTTCTGCTGCCAAGATCCTGGGCCATTGCCTTTGAGCTACTCATGCACCCATTCAGAGGAACACACATCACGGACCCTCTTGGGTCAGTGTGCATGATCTTACACATCTATTTCTCCAAGCAGGTTGTCTAGCTATCTGTTGCATTTTATTTTATCCATTTTCTATAATAAATGATGTTTTCCTTCCATCCTTTCAAAACCTCTGAAAAAACAACCCTTGTCAGTGACCAAAATGCCATTAAGTCTGTTTCCTCACTATGGCTTTCTTCAGCAAAAGCAATTTCTGCTTGGATTCCTGGACCTCTGCAGATAAAAAAGGGAGCCAATAAATCAGGGTTCTTTTAGGTGTTTTGTCCAATTAGTTATCCTACACATATGTTGTTTCCAAACACATATTTGCTTAACAAAATTCAAGTATATGTTTTAATAAAAAATATTCAACTCCCCAGGATAGTGACATAATAGAATTAGAACTCTACAAAAATATAGTAGTTTCAGTAAGCTTAAGAGTTTGTATAGGCATCCCCAGCAGAAGTTGGAGCTAAGGAAATGAGCCCACCTGGTCACTCCTAAAATGACAGTGTTTTCTATTTTTGTGTATTCTTTAATTGAACTATTGTCTTCAATCTGCAAATATAAGATCAATAAACATTAGCATATAAAACCGTATATATAAAAAAAAAGAAACAGTATGCCAAGGAGGGCATGAATGCAGCAGATAGATTATATTCATTCTATCTGGGTCCCTTTCTCAACAAGCCATCACCTAGGTTTATAACTGCATAGTGACAGGTGGTTCTGTTTTTAATAGAGTGCCTTTTGTGCATCCAGGAGTCAAGAGTTCTCCCATTTTCTCTCCCCAAAGATACCTTTTATAGAAGATATAAGCTGTAAAATGAGAACCAAAAGACAAGCAAGTATTTGTTATATTCCCAAGTCTTCACCCACAGGATTTTGGTAGTGTCATTGAGATGCATCTCATAGATGACTTCAGAAAGAATGCTTCTTAAATCTACAGGTACGTATACTGGAACTTCAATTTCCAACAAAAATAGTACATCTGTAAACACAAACTACATCCTTATGGCTACCTATAAATATAGCTAAATAATGCCAAATAATGTTAGTCTTTCTTTTCATGCATTATTCATTTATTGGCTCCGTTTTTTATCTGCAATTAATTTCCTTCTTAAAATTTGAATTAGCTTTAAACCATATCTTTTACCTGATATAATCCAGGCTTCTTATATTTTCCAGTCATCTGAGAACCATATTCCAGACCATATTGCCAGGCAATAGCCTATTGCCAGTCCAATGGTTACTGCCCAAGGACTGATAAAATCTATACCATATCACTATTGTTTTCATCCTGTTCCTATGTTGCCACATGGAACACCAATCATAATTCTGTGCACTCAGTGGATTTATCTTTTCCATCTTTAATCAACTCATCTCTCTGCTGCTGCTTTCCACACTGAGTGTCAGTCAACTCTTGAGTTACCATCTGAAACAATACGACCTCTAGAAAGCCTCTAACAAATGATCATGTGGCAGGCCCATTCAGCTATGCAGTTAGATAACTCATCAAGGGGATAAAATGTAGAGCTCAGAGGTATAAAACAACATGTTTAGGGAATGAGCTCCCCTTTCACATGTCCTTGAGTTTACATTTCTATGTATAAGGGGACTTACCTGGTGGAATCATTACCTGAAAAAATACAGGACATATGGGTATTTCAGCCATCAAAATAAAGTTATGTCCTTTAGTAATTAAATTGGTATCAATTGTTCAATAATAAGGTAGCAATCACCTTTCCAATGGTGTGTATTTTATTCTCTTTCTCTCCCTCTTTATCTCTGTTCTCTCTCTTTCTCTGTCTCTGTCTCTGTCTCTGTCTCTCTCTCTCTCTTCTAGTTTCTTCCCACTGGTATTTAAACATGACTGACGTTCTACCTTACAAAAAATACTCATCCTAATGTCATGCCCACCTTTAGTAACTAATTCAATCTTTACTGACCTTTTTGTATTTTTGTAACCATCAGTTTTGCAGAAGAAAAACTGAGGCAGAGAGGAGTTGAATAACTTGCCCAAAATCACATATATTATACAGGATTCAATAATGTTAACCAATGTGCAGTAGTAATGGATAGGTTGACTCTGCATGCATTTCTCCCAATTTAATTTAGAAAAGAGTTTCCAAGTATTTTATATGCATAATAAACTAGCTGGGTTACACCACATATCATATTCCATAGTTCTCT
This sequence comes from Cabassous unicinctus, assembly GCA_029593785.1. Classification (NCBI taxonomy): domain Eukaryota; kingdom Metazoa; phylum Chordata; class Mammalia; order Cingulata; family Chlamyphoridae; genus Cabassous; species Cabassous unicinctus. Next base: position 6,051 of record JAQZBX010052842.1, on the reverse strand, counting down.
CAGTAACCCTATAATATTTAAGGCTCTTTAATAGGTTCAGGTAACTTAAGTGGCATGCAGAGTCATGAAGTAAGTAGTTGAATTGGAATTCATAACCAAGTTCACGCCTTTAAGGTATAACATCTCTAGGGCCTTATCATGTCCCACTCAGTAGAGGATGTCCCTAGTTCCAAGACTGAACTTCTCCTCACTCTGCAACTGGAAATTGAGGGAATCAAATTTTTCTACACAATGCTTAGACAGGCCATCAGGATACCACAGCAAATAGGAAAGGAAAATAGGTGATATTCTTTCTTCTCCAACCTCACTTTCCTGGTCAGCTGCAGCACACAGTATCTCTCTTTGTAGTAAGTCCTTCCTTCCACTGTTCATTGGACCAAAGCTCCTAAACAATCCAGACCTCATATGAATCTGCACTTCCTTTCACATTACATTCAGTGGATACAAACATATCACAATATCAGTGTCTGATGAGGTACAATGGAATAAAGATAAGAGCACAGGATTAGAAACCATATCAATCTAGACTGAAATACAGGTGTTACTAATTATTAGGTTTTTTGCCTTGATCAAATGATGCTCATGTCAGCATAAATTTCTTTATATAAACATGAGAAATAATACAGTTCATTGATCATAGGGATTATATATGACTCTAATGAGATATCACATTTAGCAAGGTAACTGATACATAGAAAGTGCTTATAATTTGTTAGTTCACCCATGATTTCACATGTCCTAGAAACTCCTTCAACCTTTTCAGAGAATTTCACTTTCAATATCAGTTATTTTACTGGATAGAAGATCAAACACATAAAAAGACTTGAGAATTATGACTTGTCAATCAGTACTCAATTGTGCAAAACTTGGTCTTTCTTCTCTCCTGGTTTCTTTATTTGCTCAGGATCCTACCAAACATAAGAAGAAAAAAGACAAGTACATCTATATGATTTAAGACTGTTCTTGTGAGAAACCTCGTCAATGCCACCATGAATTTTTTTTCTTGTGCAGAAGATAACAACAGACAATAATGAGTCTTTTCTCTATGTCAGGAGCATTTTGAGCATGTAACCCTACACAAGATGAATATTATAAGTAACTTATCCCCTTTGTTCAGATGCAGAAACTGAGGCATGGAGATACTGAGAAACTGCTCCAAATTCACATAGTTTATAAGTAGAAGAATGAGTCCTAAGAAGTGAAATCAATGATGTATGTTTCTATTGATGTATTGTCACTTATTTTATGTTCGTTGGTTTGTTCAGTGTCAGTGTATATTTTGATACATTCAGATGTTAATATTAAATTGATAATTGAAAATTATTAAAAGAGCTCTATTCAAATGGCCAAAAATTAAATAAGCACTTATGTTAATAAATTTGAATTACAATTAAAATAAAAAAATAGTTATAATCAAATTGAATCATTATTTTGACAAATTTGTTTAGTGTTGATGGTAAATGTATGTTGTAAAAGGATGCCTTGGAAACAGTTTCCAAAATCATTTTGGTAACGTAAGTATAGAAAGTATGTAGAATGTGTTTTATTGAAGGTGTTAGTAACAAATAGTATACTCATACAAAGTTAAAATTTTGTCCTTTCTCAAAGTTTCTTAAATCTTTCATCGGTTTTAGTAAAGGTTTATAAACAGTTTTTCTCCTGAATAATAAGTATACAAAAAAGAAAGTTGGTTTTATCAAACTAGCTTCTTATACTTTAAGGTTACCATTTCTTTGGAGAAATAAGTTTTATCACTTTTAGAAGAGCATAATGTTAAAACCTGCTTTCTCAAATTCTGAAAAGTAGCTTTTTATTTCAAATTATTGCAAAAGATTTGTTCTTTCACCTTAAAAAAGTTAAAGTAACAAAGTATTTGAGTTTATTTGATATGCTACAGTCTAAATGGGAAGTATTTGAAATTGTTCTAAAATTAAAAGGTATTCTTTAATTAACCCTCTTTTTAATTAAAGTTATATGAATAAAGCATTCATATAAATACTTTAAAAGTGTATAACATTCCTAAAATTTTAACAATGTTTATGAGTCACAGAAACTATCCCTTCGTCTAAAAATCAAAAGGCAGATGCTTTAACTCATGTTCATCTAATTTACCCCACCTCTGCTAAAGAAGCAGCTCTATACCTCGAAAAGAGAGCAGCCATTAGGGGCTTCCAGGGGTAGTTCATAACAGTAAATTATGGTAAATTAAAATAAGACCACAGCAGTATGCAACAGGCCAAATATTGCTAGTTTGTTGCAAAAAAAATGTTTTGGAACTTGCTAAGGCTTTCTTTAGTAACTCCTTGGGCAAGTCAAGCCAGATCACATTCTCTTTCCTGTAAAAAAAATTTTAAAAAAAGAGAAAAAAAACAACAATAAACCAAGTTTAAATTTGACACTGTGAGTCATAGCCCCAGTTCCAATTAAAATGTTAAGAGCAGGAAAAATGCAGGTATTAAGAATACAAGTTAACATGCTGCCCCAAAGCCCAATTAATAATAATAATAATTTGTTGCCTATGCCTCAAGCTCTACAAAATAGAGAAAATAAAGTCATTTTAATCATGCTACTAGCCTATATAACCTCACTAGTTAGGAATCTTAACCTCTAAGAAATAAAGGTTTATGCACTGGATTTCTACTAGTTAAAAGTCTTATTATAATTTGTTACTATAATTATGAATTATGTATAAAATGCTTAAATACTAATCAAACTTTAATAATACAATACATTACATACTTAAGTAATTTGATAACTTGTAAGTTACACATAAATATACATAGTTGAATATGTATTTAACTCTCTTCTTTGAGTTTATACATTCCTAAAACCAAATTTAGTAGGGAAAAACTTAGTGGGTATTATTCAAACCTAAAAATAAAACATCATGCAAAAAACCTTGTTAATCAGCAAACCAATGCCTTGCTAGTCAGCACTTATCATATTTTAGAAAGAATAATAAAACTAAAACAGTAAGCACATCAGGGATGTTTTGTAAAGAATAAAATCAGGTTACGTGTATTCCAAAAGGTGTTGTGTTCCTTCCTAAAAAGCTGGCCACTTTCTCAGGGACTAAGGCATGAACCTTAGAATGTACTTCCAAGAGAGTGCTGTGTTCCTTCCTGAAGAGGCTGGCCACTTCCTCGGGAATTAACACAGTGCTCACAAGTTGGCATCTATAATATCAAGTTTATTAATCCTGAACACAGTAAAAAAAAAATAGTCCTTAGTCAGACCAATTTAAGTCCCATCCTAAGAAAAAGTCCTCTGCACAAGTGTTTTTAATCAAAACTCTAATATCATCTAATAACTCAAAACTTCCCAAACAAAAGCTAGATGTTGGTGAGTTTATATGTAAAACTGCTCTATTTATCTATCATTCTTTAACTCTGTTTAATATTAATTTAATCTTTTTATTGATTATGTTATTCTTGTTTCTCACTCTAATTTTCAGTATAAACTTATTAAACTAAATATACATATTAACATTTATCTTGTATCTATCCAGTACACTAATCAAAAATGAGCCAGGTATATCAGTGTGTCCCCCAGTTTGGTAAGCATGTGAATGTGTGTATACATATCGTAAAAGATTGAAATATGACAGTTAAACCTCTGTTTATAAACAATTCTTCACTTATTTTATATTCTTTCAATTATTAACAAAATTTCACTAACTAAATATCAGTAAAAGGTCATGTCACAAGAAATGGCCAATAGCCCCAACATGTGTCAATATTATGCCTTTCAGGCTTTATGCTCTACTCATTCTGCCTTTCTACAAGCATGTATTTTTCATTATATGAATGATATCCTCACTGTAGCCCCCTCAAAAAACAATTTTAACACAGCTCTATAAACATCTCCAAAATTCTATTACCCAAGCTGGTTTCCAAATAACCCCTAATAAAATGCAATAAACTCAGCCTTGAAAATATTTAGGATATATCATGTCATCTAAAACAAATAATTAAAAAGGGGGAGTATGGATACTCCCCTAGAAGTACAATAGCCCTAGCACTATACAACTTAAATTTTTAAACATGTGATAAAGATGGCCTTTCAGCAGCTGAAATACATTTCTCCCCTCATCAGCTGAGTCATCAAATACAAGCTAAAATTCTGTGCAAAGAAATGTTAAGAGATGGATCTTAAAAAGGGGCATGCAACCTCATAATATGGGAGAGAGTGTATGCTTGTGTGCTTACTCCAACAGGTCCCCGGTGGCTGCCAGGAAAGAATGGGAAGCTACACCATGACCTGGAAGGATCACCCATTCAACCCAATATCACAGATGGAGAAGATAATGATGGAGGAACAAAGGAACTCCCAGACACCACCATTCCATAACATTATCCAAACTCAGGGAGTAATGTGGGGAAGTCTTAAACAATTAAACGTAAAAGATTCATTAGTACAATTATTACTTTCATTATTTCAGCCATTATCATAGCTTCTGCTGCAACTTCTGTGGCTGTCACCTTAACAAAATCTGTTCAAACTGCTCATGCTGTTAATCAATCATGACCAATGTCACTGATGAACTTTTAACTCAAACTCATATCAATAGTAATATTCTTACCAAACTTGATGCTTTAGAAGCATCTATTCTTTGGATAGGTGAAAAACAACGAGCTCTGCTTACTAAACAAGATTTGCAGCCCAATTGGGAACATGTTAAAATTTGTGTCACCACTTTGCCTTGGAATAACTCCCAACTTGCTTGGGAACAAGTTAAAACCCACCTTCAAGGAGCATTCTCCTGCCATTTACAGGGAAAAGTATTTGCTCTCCAGCAACACCTGGAACATCAAATATCTCAAATACAAGTTCTTGCTCAACAAAAGTATTTTAAACACTTAATAATAATTTACTGTTCTTAAGTCCCTCAAATTGGTTTCATGGTCTAAACATACAAATCTGGATAATATCTCTCTTTGGAATAATCATGCTTCTTGTTTTATTACCAAATCTTAGGTTAATCTGCCAGGCACTTTTTTGAGCTCATCATGCTGGACAGAAAATCATTGCCTTGGCCACTGCTTCATCTCTTTCACCTTCCACATCTGGACATCAAGAACAAAAAAGTGAAAGGCAGGGAGAATTTGGGGCCCTTTGGTTAAAACAGCTTTGACTTAAATTTTCATGCCAAGGTCTCCTTTACCTCCTTCTCATCTGCCTACCTATTTGCCTGACTCTGTGACCCCTTTTTCTTCCTGCACACAGTTTTTTTCTTGTTTCCCCTTTTCCCATTGTTCCTATAATAACCTGGAGATGTCCCCCACATGTCCCATTGGTAAGGTTGCCTTGTGCCATGAGCCTGGCATCCCTAGGTTGAGTAAGCCTTATAAAAGCTGGTGTCAAACTGTCTGTCTCCTGCCCAATGCTGGACCCTCTCTGCATTTGAAGCCTGGGTTCCCTAAAACCAGTGACCAGAGCTGGGGCCCCACCTATGGGTAAGGAAGTCCCAAGGCCTGTGCTGAGTGTGGAGGCCATGGAGGCATAAAATGTCAAAGAACACCTCATCCTGCTTGGCCCTCGATGGCTGGTAGCCAGAGATGGTTAAGATTTTTCAGGGAAGGAACAACCTTAGACAGGCACAGTCACAGAGGGGCAATCAGGAGAGAATTTGAGGGACTACAGAGGTATGACCCTGACCTTCACCCCTCCCAAGAGCGGTCTCCTGCAACCATGGCTATCTTGTTTTCCACATGCAGCCCAATTCAGAACCCAGATAGCAGACAGTGACCTGGCCTTGCTATTACTATCAAAATTTGTTTCCCATTTATTTACTTTCAACTATTGGGAAGGGGACAGTTTTTATAAAGGACTGTGTCAGGATACTTTTTTCCCTCTTCTTTTTCTTAAACAGAAAATGGGGAGATGTGGGAACCTTCTAATCTTTATATCTAGGACATAGCTTGGAGGCCTGTTTTCTCTGCCCACACAGAGAATTCACCTTCCTGCTTATCCTCTCTCCCTTATGTCCCACCTTATCTCCTAAGTATATCACTAAATGTTTCTGTAATCCTGCTTCCCCATTATCAGCCT